>VWZN01007690.1:53569-68506 GCA_013396955.1 Regulus satrapa
TTTTTTTTTTTTTTTTTTTTTTTAGAACAGGATTGCATTTTTCTTGCCAGATTGGAATATACAAGTTTCTCCCTTGGCATTTGGTCCTATTAAGACAAGTAAGAGAGACATCTACACCCATTTTCTGCTACATATTTATTTTGTGCAGTGGCTTGTGAAGGAAAGTGCTGACTGCTTTTTCTAGCTCTGAAGCTTCTTCAGTGTGTGTGTGTGTGTGTGTGTGTGTGTGTGTGTGTGAAACAGCAGAGACTGCAACGTAAGTCTGCTGATGAATTTACAAACACCTTTAAATCCCAAACCATAGCACCATTTTAAACCTTGACCAGTTATTACTGGGGGTTGGGCAGATTTATCCACTCTCCTCCCTGGTGCCAGCCCTGGAATGGAGTTTCTGGATGCCTCCAGTGTGCATTCAGCTGCTTTCTTTCCCCAGGGCAGGAACGGGCCGAGGCTGCTTGCAGCAGCTGAGGAGCCCTGCGTTTGCCCTGGGGCTTGGAGTTGTGTGGGTTCCCTTTCCCAGGCACTGGGGAGGCCTCCCGGGTTACCCTCGCTGGCTCTGCCACTCTGTTGTGAATCGTACCAGCATACGTACCAGGTGTTCTGCACTTCCCATTCTGCCTGGAAATTTTGCAGGAGAAAGTTCTCTTCTCTTCATCTTGCTTCAAAATCTGTCAATAATTTGCATCAGGGAAGCACTCTGGTGTATAAAACCAACACTGATTCAAGATCAAATCTGAAGCCAAAAAAATCACTTGTGTTCATTGTAACCTGTCTTTGTTACTGTCTGACAGCTTCTATGTACACAAATTTGATTAAAAACCACAATACAAATCATTAAAAAATTGTATACTTCATTTTTCAACATTTCCATATGGTGTTCATAATTATATGAATTCTAGAAGGTACTTAGAATTAATAATAGAATGTTTTCTTCACGTTTTATTGCAAGTGAACTACTGAGCTTAATATTACCTTCTGTAGATACCATTCCAAATAATCATGAGACATCCTATAATTCAATTATTAACAAGCTCTGAGAAGCATAAAATTATATATTCTACGTCAGTGACACAAACAGATGTATTCACCATCCTGACTGTAAAATGAAACCTAAAACAAACCCAGCATTTTCACTTGCTTTTGATCTGCAATGTGCCTCTGTGCATGAAAAGTACAATGGAGCCCATACAGACTGTAACGCTCTCCCTGGAATTAGGCCTTCTGAGAAAAACAAAGTTAAAACCAGAACAATACAAAACACTCAGTGTATTTCCCCTTAAAAAATAAATAAATAATAAAGGCCTTACTCAGCACAGGCTGAGATATAGATATACAGGAAGAATTAACTACCACTTCAGGAAAGGCTGCAATTTTTTTTTTTTTTTTTCTCACACTGTATTTTCTCACACAAAAATCATGATGTGGCATTTCTAAGGATAGTGTTTTACTTTTACTCGTGTATTAACTTCTGACATCAATTTGATATTTGGTGCAAAAACCCCTTTTGCATTACCACATGGCAAAACAAGGTTTTAGGATAAATGAACATTGGGTGAATGAATGTGGCAAACCTAACCTGGGGAGAAGAAGGACTGCTCTTCCCCAGGTGACCAAAAGCTCAATAAATCTGTGCTTAACTCAAGATATTTTAAATACAGAGGCACCATTATTGTTGTTTAATTCAACGTTTGGGGTTCTCAGAAGAAAAAAGGCCTGCAGTTTTTAGATCACATGGGACCCAGACAGGGGTGACATTTTGTAAATAAAAGCTTAACAGAGAGACAATAAGTAGCACCCACGGTTGCATTAGGTTAACAGTGTTTAGAGGACTGAAACAAGGTGGAAAGCTGTATTTTTTCAGAGTGGCCCAGCACATGGAGCTCACACAATACTAACCCAGGGCTCTGCCCCTGCAGCATCCCTTCCACCATGGCCTGAGGCTCTGAGAGCTGGTAGGCGTCTACCAGAGATTGCTCAGGAGCATGAGCTTCACAAGGGTGGGTGGCCATGCATGGGGACAGAAATGAAGCTGCCACGTGTGGTCATGTCAGCAGGGCAGAGCACACTTCGATAGGAGCTGCAAAGAGACAAGTTAACTAAGTACAGGATAACATGCTGGGCTAGGTGGGTTTGATTCCTAAAAATCCTGGGTGAAGCCTTACAAATGTGTCATCTCAGATGTCACTGTGGCACCCGATATCACCCTCAGTTTTTTCAGTTCTATCACCGCGTGGGAGGAATAAAATTGATGATCTAGCGGCTTTGATAAATAAGTGCAACAGTTTTCCTGCAAGCACCTGCTTCCTTCCTACATCTCTTCTTGGGAGATTTTTTTTAAGAATTTCTTGCCCGAGAAGCAGCTGAATTCCAAATCCCAGGTCACCCCCCATCTGTTTGCAGAACACAAGTTAGTTAATTTTGGTAATGCTAAAAAAAAGTTCTAAAAAGCCTCTTTCACATTGATGCTCCCCAAGACTGGAAGGCAAGGCATATGGGGGAGCAGCAGTTGGTGGAACAATTTTATCTGTGGTACGAGAAACTAGATGAAAGTGTTCTTGTGAGGACATATGATAAATGGTAAAGGCAGATTCAATGATCACCTTTTTCCCCTTGGGCTTTTATTACCTACATGTTGTGCAGCTGGTACTGACAGCCAGTAATGTATGTCTAGATATTTTAATACTCACTTTTGGAATAGGGTGGCAGAGACTCCCCGTTTTGTGGTTCATGGCTCTGTAGGTGTTTGTAACTTTGCAGCTTTCCATCTGCACAGAAATTCACGCTCACTTCTGGGCACAGTGTTGCCAGGAGGACACAGATAAGCTGAAGGGAGCTGGGAGAAAAAGAACAAGAGTCATTGTAAGGCCGGAAAGAGTGATATAAAAAAGAGATAAGTATGCACAGCTTGACTAAACAATGACTAATTGCTAGAGCATAATAACAATTCTGAAAAGAGTCTTAATTGATTTATCTGAGGAATGCTCAAGGCTTCTTTTAAAATACTTTGCTATTAGAATTATTTATCTGTCTAGATTAAGGATACAATTGAAGACTTCTGTCCTCATTTGATATTTGAAATTAGGTAAAACTAAACACACACAGAACCATAAGCATCACAAGGCTATTCAGATGCCAGTGGCACTTAAAATATTCTTTTGTGAATAGTCGTGTGTGTCACCAGAGGAAGCTAATGGGTATCCTAGCGTCTCAGATGGTGATAAACAAGGACATTAAATGATAATGGTTACGGGAGTCTTAACAGTGACTTAGTCTAATCCAATACACAAAAGGACATGGCCTGTGAATTGCTGCATAACAAGGAACACCAGCCATGAATCCTGGCTAAGGTGGCCAGCACAAACTGTGCAATGAAACTTGTTAAATGTGGGGAGAGAGGATATAGTATTCCTTCAAAAAAAAAAAAAAANTAGCTTATAATACTCAGATGGTATAAAATGTCACAGCTTTGACTTCAGCAGCACCGTGTTGATTTGCATTAGCTGAAGTTCTGTCTCTAAATTCTTTAAGAAAACCCAAAATGAAACTATAATGAATTTATTTCTGGAAGGACACCATCTGGTGTTTTATTGCTAGCTGACAAGAAGTAGGAAAGGATAGTCTGACTGCCGGTTGCAGGAGCAGTGCAGGATTTGCATTTTACAGGGGCTAGTGAGGATGATATTTAACCAAATATCTCTTTTAACAGGTCTCCTCTCAATAATCTGCAAGCTGGAGATGCATTCAAACCAAATCCAGTGACCTGGATGCAATAAAGTGTCTCTCCTTAAAAGTGATGTAAACTAGGAATAATGGCACAATTCTGTCACGCTTCCGAAGGAAATTAACCCCCTGTCTAGATCTGTGTGGTGCCTAACCAATCATCTCAATTTAATGACTTCAATATTTCTGCTGATTATAAAACTGGCTCTGAATATAAGCTAAGTCACCTTTCAGGATTCATAATCCTGTGTAAAAATGAGGAACCTTAATCCTTACCTGTATGCTGATTTCATTGCATATTCTGATTCCCTTCATTTTTTCCCATACCTCTTCTTCTACACAATAAATAACTTTGTTTTCCCAGCATGTAACTCTCTATAGAACTATCCATCACACCACATTACAACACAAGCAAGATAAAAGTAGCTTTTGTGCTCTACTGTTGATTACTTTTAGGAAAACAATATTTATGGTTTTGTTTGGTTTTTATTTCAAATTTTGTGTCTGTGTCAGATGCAACTCCTTTTGATTCCTGTTCAATTATAATTTTAATAGAGCCTTTAGGTAGAGTCCTCAAATTAAGGAACTGCAGAAGCTTTTTGAGAGAGATTAAATGATGGTTCTCCGAGAGGCAATCCGTTTTCACCTCAAACAACAGCCAGTCACAAAGCAAGTGCCAAGACTGTCTGAGCAGATAAGCATGAGTGTGAGCTATTTAGAAAGGCAGAGCTAAGAAAGCAAAATGCTGTATTTGCCTATTTTTATAACGAAATGCCGACATAACAAGTGGTGGGACTGCAACAGAAATCAAGGACGCAACTTCTTTTATGGAAATACATGTTTCGTAGAGGTTCAGCAAAAGAACCTTTGTTTCACAGCATTTGTATTAATTTGCATGATTAGCAAGCACCTGTTGTATGTAGCAGGTAGTGAGAACAAAAGCAAGGGTGAGTGCTGATCCAAAGGCTCCTGATTTGCCTGTGAAGCACAGCTGCCCCTGAAGAGACAAGGGATTTGCTGTTCTCCCCCAGCGAGGGTTGGTAATGGTGCTTCTGTGCTGAGCCCATCTCTGGCCGTGGTTCAGCCCAAGGGCCCTGAGAGAGCACCAGCAGCAGGGAAGAGCCCCCCCAGGGCTGGAGCTGGGCACAGTGGCTCTGTCACTCTGGAGTCCCTGGCCTCTGAGGAGCTGTGGAACAGCTCGGAGGGGGAAGTGGCTCTGAGCTGGGTGTGAAGGCATTTGCTTTCAGGAGCCCCTGAAGTTGTGGCTAACTCAGCTGACTTTGCAAGTTCTGCTGTGAGAAAATAGATGCTTTTCTTTCCACTAGACGCTGCTCTTAGGCTATTGGGAGATAAATTGTGGGCAGTTGCCAAAGAAATGCCAGACCACAGGAGTTATATGCAGTCAGGGGACTGTGTCTAACTTCTGGTTTCTAAGGAACTGTACATAAGCATAATCCCATGGTTTTCTCATTAAGACAGCCAATATTCTTATTACCTCTACTTTTATTAATGTTGCTTGAGAAATATTAATATATGATTGTAATCACAGTAGGTTGGCAATTATACGTAAGGCCATGAATAGTTCTCAGTCAAATTCAGGAATACAGAAAGTGATGTGCCTGCCCTTCTACATTAGTGTATTTAAAAGGAGAAAGTCCTAACCAAAAGCAGCCACACAGAGAATGGATAAGGTAGACAGAGCCTCATTTACTTCTCCCATCATAGAATTCAAAAATTCACATCCAAGAAACAGAAACAGAAACAAAGAACATCTTCCTAAAGATAGATACAGAGAGAGCTAAGCTCCTCTGTCCATGGCACACTGAAAGAGGAGTTGTATCCAAGCATGGTTAGAAGGCACAAGAGATGACTGCTCATCAGGCAGCGAGGCTGCAGCAGCTACAGCTTTCACATGGCTGTGGGCCCAGCTCATGACTCCTTCTGGAACCAAGGTGTGTCAGCTTGGGCACCACACAGAGCCAACAAACTGAAGTCAAACTGGAAAATGAGCTGGTGAGAACAAAATGCACTGCTTTGTGATGATAAATTAACTGGTTCAAGTTTCCACTGCTCTGCATTCTACATGCTTCTGTGCATAACCCCCATTTAAATAACAGGTTGCTTCAATAATTAATGTGCTTTAATGTCTCCACGACTTTGCCATAGAATTCCTGTGTGCCCTTGGGCAACTCATTTCATCTCTCTGGCCTTCAGTTCACCATTTTCAAAATAAATGTGAAGCCAGAGCTCAATTAACAAAGATAACAGATAAATGGGATGACCCAGAGAAAGAGAAAATATGGGTGTTTGAATCCTTGTGGTGCACCAACTGTGCCAAGAGAGGAGGGAACACAGAAGATCCATGACTGTGTTGGCTGTGAAGCTCAGGGACTCCTGAACTAACCTGGAGCGAGGGCATTCAGCTCACCCAGCCCAAGCATAGCTACAGGAGTGCATTCTTACACAGACCTGCCAGGGATGCTGCTGCACCCACAGAAAGGGTCATCTGTCCTGTGGGTAAGCAGCATATGGATACTGTACAGGGGGGTGCTCCAAAGGTACTTAAATACAGGTAAAAGATGGATAATATCCTCCTGTACTCAACAGTACTGTGATTCCGACATCCCAATGCATCAGGCATCATTCTGAGTGATTAAATGTTCTTTTGTTGCAAAGCACTTTATGAGAAGCAGTAGATGCAGCAAATAAAGCAGACAGCCGCTAACTGTAGCCTTGCTGCATGTAAGACCGATAACCTGTAACAGAAAGATTTCCCTGAAAGTGAGGTTTTTTACTTTCTATCCAAGTGCCTGTGGAAGTGACACCCTTTGCAACAAAGGCAAAAATTGGATGTACTGTCAAGCCTGGATAAATGGCTGAAATGAAAACCTTTTCCAAGCAGTGAGTGATTTAGGACCTTGTGTATAACTTCAGTGTAGGATTTATGGTCATACACTATTATGCATTGTATGCACATAACAAAAATGTTATCCAAAAGCCAAAGTCAGAGAAAGAATGGGTGATTAAGAGAGAGAATTCCCAATATGCTGAACTATGATTAGGCTAGTGGGAGTGCTGCTGTAAAAATTAAATTTACAACAAAAGTAACTCAGTTTTATCTCTACTGAGTAATTCAGTACATTCTCACTTTGCTGTTACAGCTAGCTGTAACTTCCTCTTCCCTATAATTTATTCAAATATCCCAAAGGGTCAGATAAGAAAATTACTTTCTTGGAACCAATAATGAATATGGGGTCAGTCAATGCAAAATGATAATGTATGTTACCAACAAATATTCTTTATATCAAAACAATGTCAGTCTCTAAATCATGTTTCAACTATTCCTTCCAAAACTGGAGAATATGGGCCACATCCCCATTTATAGACTTTCTTTTACAGATGTAACACTTCAGCTTACCCTTCTCATCAGCCTGACAGACTGCCTTGCTGAGGAACATTTTTCTTCTTTTCTTTGAAACACAGAGCACAGTCTCGCAGACATACTTGATTTGTAGTTGGACATTTCCTGAACTCCCAAGCATTCCTCTGAAACTGAGGGTTCTTGGTCACAAGGTGACAAAAAAGCACAGAAAGGAGGCTTAACAAAGACATTTCCAATCAGCTTTGAGGATGTCTGCATTCTTAAAACAAACAAGACTTTTTATTTTATTTTATTTTATTTTTTAAATACAAAAGTTCCTAATGTGTTATCTTATCCTTACTGTGATATCAGGAAAATTTAGCTTTTCAGGCCTGGTGAATCTTTCAGTAAGTTCTTATACATCAATGTCTCCTTATGCAGAACAGCACCCTGCTCTTCAACTACTTTTGCCCTCAGTGCTTGTACTTATACAGACAGTGACTTCTGCCTAGTTCTTGCCTTGATCCTTCCTATACTCCCTATTTCTTGTATGGAAAGAATGTTCTTCTACAGGAGTGGGCCAGCAAGTGAGAGGCAGCTAAAAGTTCTTTTCATGCCTTTGCTGTGTTGACCTTCAATAAGGCTTCAAGAATCTTCCCTAAACAGGGCAGCAGCCACGGCTGAAATCACTACAAAATGTTAATTCAATATAGAGACATGCCAGTCTGCCACAGCAACAGGATCCGTGCTGGTGGAAGGGGAGGAGGAATGAGGGGTCTAACTTGAACTGTACCCTGCTGCAAGCTGCTTTTCCAATTGCACCATCTCCTTTTCATGGTATCTCTCTGGAAAGGAGAGTCCCAGTATTGCAGCTGAAATCAGTAGTCACTTGATGTGAAATCTCTACCAAATCTGCTGTTTCCTGGATGCTGAATTCTGGCTTTTCAAATTCTCTATCGCTGTTTGGAAACTCTTAGTGGTATCTCTGGCTCTGGCCTGTAAACACCATGTAAGAGAGAAGGGTTATGCATGTGTAAGCACTCCATTGGCTTCCTTAATACTGTTTTTCTGCTTATCTCAGAAAAAAGATGTAGCCCCATGGAAGAAGCATATTGTGAAAAAATATGATCAGCTATACAGAAGAGATTTAGTACAGAAGCAGTTCCTTGATGCTGGGCAATTATTCTTTCTAAATAGTAATTTTTCAATAGAAGAGGTAGATCTGTAATAAAACTGATTAAAAAGTATCCTTCATTTGACCTTTTTCAAGGCATACTATCATCATATTGTTATGTGATGGTGATCTTTGATTTTCTTTTCACAATATTTTATTTGACACTGTAGTGGATGAAAAACAAATCCATATATATTGAATATTGTACTATCATTGATTCTGATGTCAAGGCACAGCCATCGTCTCAAATTTTGTCTTCTTAAGAGTAAATGCCCATAAACAACACTTGGTGTTTAAATCTTCAGGCTCAATTTCACCTTGCAAATCATGAGAAACCCTTGGGTACTACTGATTTTAATTTAAAAATAAGGGGCTTTTTTAGAGTACATTTAATTAAAAAAAAAAAAAAATTAAAAAAAAAAAAAAGGGAAAATAGATTTGTGTGAAATTCCACCCAAGGATGGAAATATTCCCTAGCTTTCCTTGAAAAAATTGTAGCTCAGCACCTGAGAGAACATTTATCACTAATGAATTAATTCCAAGGACAGTCTTGTATGAGAGGAGTACCATGATGGTGATGCACCATCCCCAGGTGGCTTTCCAGCACTCATGGCTGTGACACAATGACTCTGGCATTCCACATGTGGTAGAACTGCACTGGCTGAGACAGGATCAGGCTGCCAGGTGTTGCTGTCACTGAAATTTCAGGGTTACCCTGGGATTTCTATTCCTATTCATGCTGTACAAACGTAGAGCAGTGAAACCTCCAGCAAACTCTTGTCATCACCTTCTTGAGATTTTCCCTCCAAGCTCTTCCCTCTCTTGTCTTGCAGTTTCTGGTGACATGAGAATTTTATCAGATCATTTAGTAAGGAAAATTCAGCAGCTCTGATGTGATAGTATGTCTCCTATGTTATGGGTGCAGAAACTAGAGAGAAATTAAATTATTTTACTAAAATCAAACAGCCAGCGGCAAAATAAATGTGGGGGTCACCTATCAGGTTAAAGTCTCAGAAATACTTCACTTTAAGTGACACACCATCTTTCCTGTCCTTTAAATCCAGTTTTCTGTGCTTGATTTATACAGATCCATCCATTAATTATCAAGAATGTGACCATGGGTCCTTAAAAGGAAAATATAGGAGGGTCCTGGGGAAGGAGATGACCTGTAAGCTTAATTTATACAGGATCCTATGGATAGATGACATTCCTAGCAACACATTCCTGACATTTCAGATTTTACCCCCATCAAACAGATCAGGATTTTTTGCCATTATTAATGCAAATTCACTGGGTCTGTGCTTTCAGTGTTATTAGCTGCTCTCAGTACTCAGGCTTGTTAAAAGACAAGTGGAATAAATATAAATCCTGGTACTGGCTGAAGGCACATTGGCTGTTCTGTGTACAATTATATTATGATGACCTTAATAATTAATGGGCCCATCTATATTGCATAAGAGCATCCCTGATAATCTTCATGATCAGACAGTTCTGCTGCCTCCTTGCCCTCACACTTATGACAGATAGCAGTCAATTCATGGAATAGTAATGGTCAAATCTTAAGTTTTTGTAAACTGGCATAATTTCACCCAGTAATCATAAAGAAAATACCCGAACAACCAATTTTTTTTCTCACTGGCATGAGGGTAAATAATGTCTCTGTTATGTGTAGTTGGCTTAAAATTCTCGACTAAATGATGCCCTTGCTTCCAGCAAGTTCAGCTCCACTAAGGAGAGTTATAGGAACAGCACCTACAGAATCATGGTAAGAATGATGAAGAGGAAAAAAAAAAGAAAGAAAAGCATCAACAAGACAAAAAAAACCCCCCAAAACAAAAAAAAAAGTCCAAAAAACAAACAAACAAACTCAAGAAATCTGTGACAGGAACAGAAACCAAAGGACAGATTGGCACCAAATGAGAACTGTCCTGGCTCCCTTCACAAAGAGGTTGGGATCTTGTCCTGCTTAACAGTGCACAGTCTT
The DNA here is from genome assembly GCA_013396955.1 of Regulus satrapa. NCBI lineage: Eukaryota > Metazoa > Chordata > Aves > Passeriformes > Regulidae > Regulus > Regulus satrapa. The sequence goes on from VWZN01007690.1 coordinate 63,809, forward strand.
AAGAACTAATCTTGAAAATTCCTACATAGCAAGCCTTACTACTCCACATCTGTCAGTTTTGTTGTGACCATCAAGCTAAGAAATATTTACATAATTATTAGAGAAATCAGGTGTAAGGGTCTAAATAGAAGTGAATTGCAAAAGGAAATTTGAGATTACTTTATTTCTGGGACTTGTAATGTTTTAAAAATATTTTTTAAAGAATTTTTGCATGCATGTGTTATGCTTTTCCTGTATTAGATGTTTGCTGATAATCTACTGAATGTCAGACTTGCCTTCAAATCAGCATCTTAGCTCCTAATAGCTGATTTGTCACTGGATAGCTGCCTCAAAGGTGAATTAATCACAGCCAGTGCCTAAGACACAGTGTATAGAAACATAAAATAAGGGGATCCAGAGAGAATAGAAGGAAAGGCCATTAGGCAATACCCCACAAAAGTCAATTCCTCCATCTCTGAGAAAGTGCTGTCACAGAAATGTTATTGTTCCCATTTAGGACTCACTATTGCTTGCACTTAGAACTAATTTAGCAAATCACTGGCACACATTAAGTTGATGGGGTTTAAATAGAAGTTTGACTGGTTTTCTGATTTAAGTCTTTATGTCCTTCTAAATTATTTTGTAACTCCAATATTGAAGTACAGAGGAAACACATCAACATAATGAACAGGAGAACTGGACTGGTCACAAAACAAACCCCTGTAATCCTAAAACAAAGCAAGAAGAGAAGGAAATCTACCATGGATAGAAGATTTCTGAACCTCAGAAACAACAGAGAATGGAAATGCATTCCCTGGAGAGACACATGAACAACCAAGTTATAGTGCAAAAATTGCGAGATAATTTAAAAAGCAAGAGGACTTAAGAGAGGAAATCAGAAAAGTGAATTAAATATATATGTTTTTTTAAGGATAAACCATGCAGGAGCAATTAAGGAGTAATATATACATATAAAATAAAGGATCTAAGTGAATTCTTGGCACTGGAGTCCATTCACTCCAGAGGGTGCCTGCACATAACATGCCTACTCTTTCAGAGAGTAATGATGAGGACCTATAAGAGATTGTGTTTTAAGAGAAAATGTTGGAACAAGCTGGAAGAATAAAGGGCAGTAAGTCATCAGCTCTGAAGTGTGAGAGGAACCATAGAGAAATATTCAAGATGATGGAAGAGGGAGCACTATTTAACAGGTTTTCCCCTCTGTCACTAATACAGGGCAATTCAATTAAAATGGCAGACTACAGTTACAGAATATAGAAGTGAATCCTTTTTTTTCACAGCATCTAGCAAAGATTAGGCATTTTCAAAGCTGTTGCTATTATCACACCTTTGCAATAGCTCTTCATACAGCTATATTATGGTCACAGTTATCCTTTTTGAAGTTAAAAATTACAGAAAATACTAGTGCTATAAGTTTCTGAACTGATCTATTAATGGCTATTGTTAGTTAAAGGATATTGGACTAAGCAAGCCATTGGTCTGCCTTTTAGGACAATCCCTTAATGTTTAAATTATCACTCATCTTGTGTGTCATGTTGGTATTCTTAATGTCAACTATATTAAAAAAATAATTCAGAAATAACAACATAATGTTGTAAAACCATAAAGAGCAAATAAGATTAGAAAAGCCATTTCCTTTACTGGGATTTGCGAGCTAAAGGTTAACTTCCAATTAGAGTTTAAAAGGAAGAACTTTTATTCTGCGTTGGTTGAGGCTTTTAGCAAACCACATTTATATGTGCAGAACATTTGTATATTCCCTAATAACTTGCCATTACATTAAAGGCTGTAAGCTTGCCACCAGAACTTGTACAACCAATCTGGACACAAGATATGCAGTGATAAGATTTGTTAATATCACATTATCAGATACTATTGCTGTGATATTGATTGCAATTATGTCACTGTTCGGTTACCAGGTAAATCCTGTGTGCCAGCCTTGTACTGTTATGTATAAATAATAGGCACTAGAGGAAGATTAATTCCAGTGTCACATTTATAGTGTAGAAAACCAGCAATAATAGTATTGTATTAAAAATAACATAAAGGAAAAAGATAAATAGTGCAAAACAATAACCAACATATTTAAATAATATCAGGCCCAAGGGATTAAGTGATACTTTGCATTTTTATGGAGCTTTCAATATAAAGATCTCCAAACACTTCACAAACATTAGCAAAATAAGCCTCCCAACACTCTTTAGGTAGGGAAATATTATTATCCTCATTTTACAGATGAATAAGCTTCTTTATGAGGAAGATAAAGCCAAGTGAAGTTTCCAAAGCCACAAAGCATGTCAGAAGCAGAATTACTAAATAGGCTCCGTGCTTAGATTACACAGAGACGGAGACCTTGACAGATAGAAAAGAATTCACATATTGTCTTGATAGCCTGGTCACATGTTATACAGCCATCATCTTAATGAGAATNTTTCTGAAGTCAAAACTAGATTGTAGTCCCATCAGGCTGTCTGCAGGCTGCCCATGGAGACTCAAGGCAAAGCACAACTCACTGTCTGCTTCACACATCCCAAGGGTCCTAGCTGGAATCCACTAAAGGCTTTTCCCACCCACACTGTCCACCCTCCTTTAATCTGACTCACATCAACCAAAATTCTTTTTCCATCAACCTGCAGATTTTTTTCCTGTTTCAAATTGATAAAATGTCTTNNATAGATAGATAGATAGATAGATAGATATGTGCTAAAACTGCAAAGAATTACACAAAAGCATTCCTATCCAAGTTTTGGGATATTTATTCCAGAGGAAATAAAAAGCAATAAGACATAAAGTAGTAAAGTAGAGGCTAAAAAGTAAATGGATTCTGCCCATTTTAGGAAGAATTCCTAAATGCCTTCCCTTCCACTTATTTCTGACTGCTACAGACCCTACTGTCATTGCTGCTCAATCATTCTCAGTGCATTCTCTGGTGCCATCAGAAGGAATGCTCAAGCACAGAGCATGATTTTTGGGTTGTGCTGTGCAGGGCCAGGAATTGGACTTGATGATCCTTGTGAGTCCCTTCAACTTAGGATACTCTGTGATTTATACACACATGCGTATATATGTATACACACAAATTATGTACCTATGGGATACCTGAACTCTCCAAGCAGGGTTGCAGCAGCTCCAAATCCCCTTCTCTGATGACAAACTCCTCTCAGACAGGGCAAGCCTGCCTCTTCTACGTACAGTGGCATGAGGAACTTCAGAAACCAGGAAATGTGCTCATGTCAGCTGTTCACACCAGGAAATGATTTATTGCAGGGGATTTAAGCAAATCTATCAAACCTCATTTAAAAGCAATATCAAAAGTACAGATTGCTTCTCAGCTGGGACAAAAGGGGACACATGGCCAGGAGCAGAGACAGGAGCAGGAACACAACTTTGCAAAGCAGAATACAGTCATTTCATTGAAAAAGGACTGCAAAGCCACATTCTCCATCTTTGAAGGGACCTCACACCTTTTCTTTGTGTCAATTCATTCACTGGCAATTTTCTTGATATTTAGAAAATTTTTCTACTTAGAGCTGGTTTTGATGTCGAATTACTTATGTGCCACTGCAGAACTACTTTATTACCCCAGCTTCCAAAGCCTTTCAGAATGTTTATCCTTCCTTTGAAGGAAATGAGGGACAAAGGCAATATGTTTCTCATGACATTATGTTTTCATTAAGTACCGCAAATATCAAACACTTGTATGCCCAAATATTTTTGACTCAAGCAGAAATATATTTACTCTGACAACAAAAACAAAAGCCCATCCTTTAAAAAGTGTGATGAAATAGATCTATTGATATTTTGTTGTTTTTCATAAAGATGCCTTTTTCAGTTTGTCAGAAAGTGTGTAATATTCGCACAGTGCAGAGCAGTAGGCATGGAAGAATTTCCTAAATCAAAGTTTCTTAATAGAAATAATGCTTAGGATAGCCCATTGTTTTCTTACTGAGTCACTACATCAAGTAAGAACTCCCCAAAACTGCAGTTTACAGAAGAAAATAAGCAGGACCAGTACAAGTACCATCATTAATGATTAACATTTCTGAAATTGTAAAGAATTAGATAATGAAATTTTCCATATAAACCAGAATTAATAAATGAATATATGTATATATACTGAAAACACTAAAGATTCATGTTAAAAGAAGGAAATTGAAGAACCCTAAGTTTGGTGATGAACAGGAAGATTCAAACAAAATCTTCCTGTTGCTTCTGCAATGCTCATTTAAACATGCAGTGTCTTCTCGGGTCACAAGGTTTGATTCCATCAACACCCACTGCAACACTCAGCACCTGTGAGAGACTCAGTTATCCAGTCTCATAAAGTTTCTCCAAAGTCAGGGATAGAAAATATTGTTCAGCACATAAAGTAACCAGTGTGAGAAGCTCTCTGAAACTGTAGAAAAAAATCTGTAACCCTGCAAAACTGTCATGTCTATTTCAGATCTAACAGGAAAATATTAGGATTAAAACCTCAGAATGAGATTTACAAATGGGGAAAAGCAGCTGGAATCACGTTTTTGGGGGAGATTTTCTAAAAGGGTGTTTCCTTGTGCTTCACAGTGAACATACCTCTGTCCCCAGCATGCCACTAACACAACATGACTCCAGCTGATCATGAAACCCTGACCCCAGCTCACATTTGGATTGGAGTGCAAACAAACACAGGAAAAAAAAAAAAAAAAAAAAAAAAAAAAA
>VWZN01007690.1:123379-146673 GCA_013396955.1 Regulus satrapa
TTTGTTTTTTTTAAGGGACAAACAATTTAGTAAGCATACAGAGAAGCCAAAATCTTTCTTTCGCGTTCTTTTCCTTTCTTGCAGTTTAAGACATATATTTGAGTGGGGATTTTTTTTAAATCGCATTTGGCACATATTTGGAAATCATGAATTTCAGAGGCATTATAGAAATCAAAAGTTGTATTCAAAGTAAATACATTGTCTTGTTGTTTTAACTGGAAGGAGAAAATTTTTAACCAACAGATATTTTTTAGTGGAAAGAATCAGATGATCATTTTGGTATCATCTGATTTAATAGGCAATCACACTTTTGTTTTATAGAATACTGATGGTACTTTTGACATAATTGAGTTTTCATATTGTAAATTTGAATGTAAATGTTCTAATTTTAATAGAAGTAAGAAGTGCTTTTTCATTCTTTTTCAATGTTGTCATTATGAATGTGTTCAGTACAGTAAAACCTTTAAGAGTTTTTCTGACTTTCTGGGTCTTGTCCGCTTGGAAACTAATCTATGAAAACAAATGTGGAAATAATTTGATCAAAACATTATACACATGAAAATTATTAGACATCTATCCTGCACATATGAGTTGCTAAACTTTAATGCAGTGGTAACTATGTAATAGTCTAACAAATTGATATAAGATGCCTACAGAAGCAGTTGTGCTAGGAAAAAAGCATGAAATTGATACTTATGTAGTTATTATTCTTCATTGCCTGTATTGTGATAACACCTAAATGCATCATCAGTGCTGAATGCCATTGGACAACATATGGAAAGAACAAACACTAAGTGACAGTCCCCATCCCAAAAGGATTAGTTAAACATGATTTTAATTAGGACTGATTGGTCCCTTTACAGAGTGTATTTCTGCCACTCTTTCAACATACAACATATTAATTATGTCTGCATTTTCCCAGTTTCGTCAAGAGCCGATCTCAGGGATGTCCTTAGGGGGCAGGAGGTGATGTGGCAGTTTCCCATCTTTCAAGGGGTCCCAGCTGATCTGAGTCATGAGCAGTGGGAATGGAAAGGAGGAGTAGGAAGGGGCTGCTGCGGAAGACCCTCGGGATCACAGCCCTGCCACTGGCTGGGTTGGTGATGTTCTGTGTTGCTCCATTTGAATGCTTGGCTTTTGGTGAGAACTGCTGGACTCATGAGCTGTCTTGGAGGCCTCATGGTGCTAGCCAAGCTGTAAATGCATCCACAGAGCCAACCTCTTGCCTGACCAGCCTGGTTTTGGAAAAGAGATAACAGAGAAAGGAGGGTAAAAGGGAACTACGCCGTTCCAAATTTGCAGACTAGGAGATCTGAAACACCAAAAGCTTGTCTACACAGGGAGATTTACACTGCTGTGCGATTCTCAGTGGAAACATTTCCTGCTCACTGACAAGCAGTATCTGTGTCCAGATGAACAGATGGGTTTTGCTTCACTGTGACTTATGGTTGTTACAGGGTGGGAAAGTCCTCTGAAGTAAGAGCTTTGGGGGTTTCTATGCTTTGCTCCTTTGTGCTGTTGCTGGGCCCAAAGCACTACAGAATTGCTCTCTAGCTTTTGGCTGATGTTCATAGCGTTATTTTTTAGTGATATGGGCAGCAACTGTTGAAAAGGCCATGTTTCTTTTAGGGAGGTTGTCTCATCATTTGAAAAGGGATATGCCTCACAAGATCACAGGGGAGAAGCTGTAGAAGGAAAAGGAATAACTAGTGAAAGTGTTGTGGAGAGCAGTGAGGGAAGTGAAGCACAAAAATGTTGGGCATTCTCCTTGTTCAAAGGCGAGTAAAAACTTCTTATCTGAATGTTTAAAGACACAAGCACACAATGGTGCATGTGTGCAGATAATTAAAATACCATCAATTCCCTGCCTTCAGGAACTGTAACTCAGAGCATCTTGTGTCTTGGCACTTTTGTAAAGTATTAGACAATGCTATAGATGCTGCTTCATGAATTAAAATGACACAAAAATAAAAAATTCCAAAAAATGCAATTAAATGTAAATAAGGTCTCCTGGAGGTTTTTCTGAAATAGAAACACTGCTTGCTCTAGTAAAATTCCTTTTAATCCAGTAGCTTTCTATATTCCTAAATCCCTGTGGGATGAAAAGATGAGCCTTGTGGCATGCTTGGAAGGTTAATGAATGTGGACTCTAAACACAGTCTCAGGAAATACTTCTTATTGAAAATATGTTATGGAAAGTGTTTTAAAAAGGGCACTAGTTGAGCACTTCTGTGACTTATAACAATAGTTCTACACAGAGAGTAAACATGATTTTTTATTAGCTACTTCCTATGCCATTGAAATACAGTACTGTGAATATCATCCACAGGTAAATAGCGCCTGCAAACACTAAACTCAGCTGGTTTCATGCAGTCCTGCTTTGTCAGAGAGCAGCATTCAGCTGTAGCTCTTTGAGCTGAATAACCATTGGGGCAGCTCCAGGTAGAGGGCCCAGCACCAGGAGCTTAATCTGCACAGTGCCAAAGGACAAGACACCTGCCACAGCCCCTTCAGCCGGAATAAGTGGTTGTGCTTGTCTAGCCAAGGAAGGAGGTCTTTGCCAGGACTGTTATTTCACCTGCAAGGTGCATCCTGGGGTCCAGCAGTGACTCAAAGCACAAACCTCCCATCTCAGACTGTATCCCAAAACAGTCCTTTCCAATCCATTACGTTACTTCTGACAGTATCTCCGTGTTGCTTTTCTTTTTTTTTTTTTTTTTTTCAGTCTTGAGACATATCCATGTATCCATCATCTGTGCCTCAGTCTTGAAATGGTATGTGGAACATTCATTTTCATACCAGGAGGCTGAAGTAGGACAGAGATAGATAAATACGCAATATATGTAATTCTTTTATCCGTCATAATATCAGTGGATATACTTTTATTTCAGTACAATTGCAATAGTACAGATGACTTATATAAAATCTCTAGAGCAACAATCTCTTTGTCAAATGACTTTTCTTTGAAAATTCAATATAATGGCAACTCTCAATATGATATTTGATTACTTGTAAAATTCCTTTTTTTTTTTTTCTGGCTCCTCAAAAGTTCTGCATGTTCCTGACTGCATCTGACACTCACACAACTGCTAAAAAGATTTAACCTTTATTTTTAGTTCTAAAACCATTTTCCTGGAGACAAGTGAATAGGTGAAAATCTGAATTCTAACATGAAAATAAATAGGCCATTTACATTTGGATTTTTACATTCAATGGAATTTTGAAGTGGCAACTAGCTGGTCAAAAACTGCCCAAACCTATCACTGACACACCTGTGATATAAGAAAATATGAAGTTTTAGACCAGTATCATGAATTTTAAGAAGCCTGACAAATAAAATTTAGAATTTATTCAGTGTATCTGTTAGATGTTGGTTTTAGTATTACAGGAGATCATTTGGATTCTTTTCAGGTTTTAATATTACCTCAATCAGATTAAAAATACAGAATTATGATCCTTCTGCTGTCTCCCCAAGAGACTTCTCTGGTGTCTAATTTAGATTTCATTAGGCTAACATGTATCATTAATTAGATATTTCACTGATAAAAGAATAGATTTTCTCTTATCAAGAGAAAATCAATAGATTTTTCTCAAGGGAACTCTGACAGATCTAATTTTCCTGAACTTCATGAAAGAATTGGAAGTGATATTGCATGTAAAATTATTACTAATATTTCTATTCCATATTTTGTCAGGCAGGAGAAGTAGGAATGCAGTGGTGAAATGTACTGGTGGCACAAAGCTGGGAGATGTTGTCAATACAGACATTGATTGTACTGTAGCACCACAGGAGAAGGAATGGCCTTGAGGATTGGGGCAATACCAACTGAAAGGGAAAACCAGTCTAAATTCAGGGTCATGCACTTATGTACCAAACCCAAGGATTTATTTAGTGCTGTAAGGAATCATCAGTTTGTGGTGACAGAAGAACAAATTGGCCATTCTGTCACTGCTCAGGAGATCACCTGATGTGGGATCAGGAAGAATCTCATCCGGTGGCAGGAAGGCAAATGAAGCCGTGGGGTGCAAAAGGCATTTCCAGAATTAGATGCTAATGTGCAAAGTCCTCAGTTGTATCATGTCTGGAACCCCATATCTAACAGGAAATACACTGCATGGACAAGTAGCAGAGAAGGGTGATATGGCCTAGACAACTTTTGTTGAGAGAGAGGAAAATACAAAATTATGCTTATTTAGGCAAAGAGATTTTGTCTTCTGAATGAAGAGGAAGAAATATCAGAGAGGAAGAACATTAATAAACATGACAGGCAAAAGAAGAGTTGCATAGAAAGTAGTTATGCAAAGGTTCAGACTGGAAACTAGGATGTTTTATGTATTTTGTTTAGACTAGGAAATCTTGTAGTAGGGATAGTGGAGTGAAAATCTCATTACTAGCAGTAAAACAAGGCAGCCTTACTGAATCAAGTGAGTGGTCTATCAGTTTCAGTATTCTCTGTTCAGCCATGATAAAATTTACGCAGAAATGCCAGAAATTCAACTTCAGAACTTGTGGTAATGAAGGACTAGATTCACATTCTCTCTTTAAAATAGGACAAAAGTTCAGTGGCAGTATTTTTAGAGAGGGAATGTTTGTGAGGCTATGTGCTTTCTGCAGTCCATTCCTTTTACACTACCTTAGCATTCAGAACTGATGGACTAGTGATGTTATGTACTATATCTGTGCCTTAAAAAATCTGTTCATAGATCTTATGTCCATGAATTTAATTTCTGTTCATTTCTTCAGTGTTATTTTATTGATGGTTGTCTGTTTTAGGGATTTAGGCTTTATATGTGGATATGTCACTTCCACTCATCTCACATGTTGCAGCTCTGAGCAGCAAAAATATTTACCCATACTGGACTCTTGTGATTGCGTGTGTCACCCTTGTGTCATCATGAAAATCCTCTATTATGGGACACTTTTAATATTAAGATATGTTTAGCTTCTTAGGAGCAAAATATTATGTTACTGTAGCATAGAAACTAGTGTTCTGATGGCATCACAAGTTCTTTAGTCACTAAGCAATATTTAAAATAAATATTCATTCAATTTTTAGGATGCATATCAGACATATTTCAGCCTTCAAACAGGCATTTTGCCTTTTGAAAGAACCACTCAACTAAAGCTGTTATCTCAGTTCTCACTTTCAAGTTCTATCAAAAGGCAGGGACCAGTGGTGATTGCCCAGCAGCTGCACAGTACACAACAGGAAAGAAGGGAAGTTTACAACAGGAAAGAAGGGAAGTTTAATGTAGTTTACTGTGCCGTTGTTTAACAGACAGTTGTGATTGTCCTTGCGTGAGTTTCAATTAGCGGAACTGGAGGCAGATCTGAGCTGGCACTTACTCACCTGCAACACACCTTAGTCTTTCAGACTGTCTCATGGGAGTGGATATTCCATTGTCTGGCATCTTCTCTTCAGCAGGACTGCTGTTGTCGTCAGGGTGACTGTTCATTTCTGGCATTTTGCCTGTACCTGCCACGTGTCCTTGGATGTCATGTTTCCCGTACAACTTCACTCTCAGAGCCATGGCTCCTATCCTTATTGTTTGTGAGATTCAGATAGTCATAAAGAACTTAAGGAATGTCTTTCTGGGAACCCCTCAATATGTATAAAGGCACATTTATTTGTTTTTTTTTTTTAACTTTCCTCCCTCATAATTTTTTTTCCTTTAATTTTCTAAATAAGGTTTACTTTCTTCTTTTGTCTATAATATGTCACATATCTCAAATCAAAGCTGCAAATACTTTCATAAATAGGAAGAAGTGTTGTCTGCCTTCACTTTTATTAGTAGAATATCTCTGTTGCAATAAATTTAACAAGGAGTGCATTGAATTTATTGAACTTATTCAAAAAGCACATTTGTGACCATTATAGTGCTGGCTCGGCAGGCTCTGACTCTTCGGAGATGGAAACACATTACTGTTGTTAAGAACTGTGTACAATGATTGCTCTTTCCCCATTCTGTGGCTAACAGGAAATATGTTTAAACTGCGGCATGAGAAATAGACAGCTCAGAAGAGGAATTGGAGCAGAAAAGCCTGTTGCATAAATGGCACAATTTTATAGTATTGAGTAAATGTTTATAATCAGCAGTGGTGAGTTTAGAATTCATTCAAACTGCAAGCATATGATTTTTTTTTTTTTCCTTGAGGACAAGGATTAATAGTTAAAGTCCAATTTGTACTGGCAAGAGATTCATGTTTGCAAATGACATCCAGAGGTTCTGCTAGGTGCTAGGCTTGTTAGACAATATTGAACACAATTCTAACCTTTTCCAGGCATGCACAACCTCAGATCACAATCATATTAAGAACTGAGGAAAGGCATAATTTGATGCCTTTAAAAGTCAGTTCAGTATCCTGAGCTTTAGTTTGTCAATAAGTCTCGTGAGCTCTGCATGTAAACTGGGAAGGGTGAAGAATGTTTCTGAGCTTTCTGATTCGACAGTATCGACAGCATAGATCCAGCTCTCTTGTTATCATTCCCATATCCCACTTTGGGCTATGTTTTTGCTAGTGCACACTGCTAGCTCATGTTGAGCTTCTCATCCAACAACTCCCCAAGTCCTTTGCCTTCTCCCTGCTTTGGGCTGCTTTCAAGCCGTTCATCCCTCAGCCTGTGCTTCTCTTTGGGCTTGTTGTGACCCACATCCGCCTCACACAGGACCATGCTGAGCTCCAGGAGGTTCCCATGGGCACACCTCTCCAGCCTGTCCAGGTGCCTCTGGATGCCATCCCCTCCCTCTGGCGTGTCTGTGTCACACTCGGTGTCACACCTGCCGAGGGTGCCCTGACGCCCCTGTCCACCTCACCAGCAGAGGCATTAAACACCACCAGTGCCAGCCCTGGCCTCTGAGGAGCAGCACCCACCAGTGTAATGCCATGAATACAGGGAAACACTTTTATATGGTGAGATCCTTAAGGGAGTGGACAATATTAGCAAGAGCATTATTTTTCTGCATTAGGTTATTATTATTTTAGGTTATTTTTTTCTACATTAGGCTATAATTTCAGTATAATGCATTTTCTCAATTAGTTCCTAGAATTCATAAGACTTGTTTTTTCTCTCTGGCTATTGCTTCTGTGGCCCTGTTAGGATCATTTTTAGAATGTTAGGCAAATGAAGACCACTTTCTGAAACACTTTTCTGACAAGAGTTTCTCTGTTTTTAGTTTCAAGGAGAACTTGTCTCCTATGCAGCCCATTTCCTTTTTCAGTTCTACAAAATTTCTGCACAGTTTCTTTATTTCCTTTATTTTATATGACACGGTACATATTGAAGAGAAAAAATATGAATAATATGATTTAATAGGTTTCTCTGTGTATGTGTGATATTTGTATTCCACCAAAAGCTTGTGTATTTTATAGAGAATTCACTCTGCATGCCCAAAATGAGTTTTCAGAATCTTTCCAATTTAGAACTCGAGGCTATTAAAATGCATTACAGCACCATCCCAAATGGATACAACTAAAAAAAATATTTTGTCCTTATGAAAATGCAACCTGTATTATCTTCCTAGGTTTACAAATCCTTAATATTGTTAGTGGGTACTATGCCTTACAATAAGTTAAAGTAATATCCTGTCCCAGAACAAAAGGAACAAAAAAAAAACCCCAAACCAAACCAACCCCACCAACCAACAAAAAACAAAGCAAACAAACAAACAAAACCTAAAACAAAAAAAAGCCCAAAACAAACCAAAGCAAAAAAACTAACCCCCCCACCAAAAAAACAAAACAAAACAACAACAAAAAGAACCAAAACCAAACCGAACAAAAAAAAAAACCAAAAAACCAAAAAAAACCAAAAAAAAACCAAAAAACCAAAAAAAACCAAAAAAAAACCAAAAAACCAAAAAAAACCAAAAAAAAAACAAAACAAAAAAAAAAAAACAAACCAAAACAAAAAACCACCAGGCCACTAATTGGAAAAAGTCCAGGTTCTTTGTCCATGCCCAGCTCTTGGGTCAGCCTGGCTGATGTGAGGCTGGGAGGTGCACACAGTAACAAGTGTATTACAGTTTATCTGTTCCTGTCAACTGCTGCCCCTGGCTGAGTGTGCTAAATCAGAGCTCTGGAAGCTCTATTTCAGTAAGAAGTATAACATCAGGGCTGAAACTTGTCAGTTCCTAGATTAAGACTTCACATATGATGGAGGCCCATTAATACATGAGTACTTTTGAGAACACATGCGAATGGAGGATTTGTAATCATAAAACTGACACGGTTCCAATGGAAGATAGCAATATATTTGTGTCTGTTGAATATAACACAGAAAAAGCTGACTCCAAGCATTCATATATTAAATGATAGATACCAGAAAAGTACAACATTGGCTTTTAAATAGTGAAATGCAGAAAATAAATAAGTTCCTTTTATTATCCTAAAGCACCGAGGGTTTACGTTTCAAGACTGTCTGAGCAAATACAAGATATACAAAAAAGATATCTGTGTGTGAGTGACTATTCAGATATAAAATTGTGGTTTCCAGTTGTTTTTTCAGACAGTTGCAGCAATGTACCATGAGTCTAGTTATGGGATATGAAGAATTTTGCTGTAGAGCTGAAATAATTTTCATATTGTGTTTTATGGTAATACAGTTGGAAAAAGACATGGTTTCTCAAATTTAAAGTTGTGAATAGATAGCAAGGCTTTGTCCAGCGCTTCAGGATGTTAAAATCACTTAATTCATAGGAGTGCTCAGGTGGGATAGCTGACTGGAAGCTGAACTGTGATAGCAGTTAAATCCTGGAAGAGTTGGATAGTAATTCTTCAGTAGTTCTTCAATAATGTGCCACAGTACTTTGAAAATGTTAGGGTCTGATTATCAGTATATTTAATAGATGTATCACTGGCGTTGCTTTAGCTTCTGCAGTTTGAAATCACAGAAGCACACCCTGTGGTTTAGTAGTTTTGGGCAGATGGTGGAACAAGGTAGCTATATTTTACTGCTAGAAGATAAAAATGCTATTTGACAGAGCACAGAAAACCATGTTGCTTTAACAACAAAATTATGAAATTTTCTGTTTTCATAGGCTGGAATTATAAAATTGTACCTGTGTTACAAGGAAGATAACAGTGAAATTATGTAGGGTGCTGAGGCTTTTCCAGATATATTTCATTTTATGCTGAATTGTAAATTCATATTCACTGCAATGACTTTCCAAAGAAGGTTAATTTTTTTACACATTTATAAAAGTAGTGTGTTTTGATGTCAAAGAATAATTCTTGAGGCCTTGCTGTATTCTTGCAGTGCCTGTTGCAGGAAATTGTCCAGAGTTTTATTTTTAATACCTAAAATTAGGCTCTGGGCACAGCGTGGAGGCAATAGATAAACACTGTTGCTATAGAGCTTTTAAGTTACCCCATGAACTCTTTTTTTTTGGCTGCTCCCTGCCCAAGATAAAAAGCTGGCATTAGTATTTATATTTTATTTATATATTTGTATGGGATATTTGAGTCATTGTAACGTGGAGTGTAACGCTTCCTTGGCATTTTAAAAATACAAAACTGACAACAGACCAGGAAAACATTCAGAGGATGATGAAATCCTGTTCCAGGAGTGCTGCAGCTGGTGGCATGGTTACTCTGTGTCGTTAGAGGGGGAATTTGAATTTGGCTTGCGCAGTTAGTTTCTTTTTGTGCAACCTTTATGCAGTTGTGAACTGTGCTTAAAGGTACTTGAGCCAAAAATGTGTAACATCAGCGTGCCATTTGTAGGAAAAGTGTCTTTTCTCTTTTCACATAGTTATATGAACTTATATGTAATGCAAAAGGTACACACTATAAGTAACAGTGCAGAAGTGGAGAAGGAAAGAAACTGTTCTGGGCTAGGCTGGGTGCCAGGTATTAAGAGAATTTTTCTTTTACGCTGATTTTAGGAGAAGCAGCAGCATAGCACCATGTGCCATTTACAAGTACTTGATGAAAGATCATGTAATAGGCCGTTACAATAAGGCACATATTTGCTTCTGCTGTAATGCCCGGGTGAAGTGGTTTTACTTTAACTGTAACAGCGACATCAGTCATGTTAATTGTCACGGAAAGTTACTGGTCCAGACACAAATCTCCTCACCCATCCTCATCATGATAATGTGGCTGGTTATACTTTACTCACCCGTGTGGGAGAATTCTTGCCTGGATTGGGGGNAGACAGCAAATTTTAAAGAGTTAAAAGGACAAGAGGTTTCCAGATGCCTTGCATTAGACTGAGTGGTTATTCCTAACTATAAATGTTTAACTACACTCCCTCAGCAAAGCACTTTCAAAATAGATATTCATTTTCAAACAAAACCAGTTGCCTTGTAAAACTGTTGGTTGGTTAGGGGGAAAAAAAATGACCTAATGCTTCTGAATAAAATATCTGATCTCCTGTTGCCAAGGCTGAGTCACTTCCTGTTACAATAACAAGACTGTCATCAGCAAACTTCTCTAGCTACACAGTGGAGCTTGCCAGTGTGTGCATGGCTTTATTTGTCCATGTTGTTAGAAAGTTACCGTTGAAAAACACACTGTACTAAATTTGGAGGCACCAGCTTTGTATTCAAGTGCATTTGCATCGGATCTGGGTTGCATTTACTCCTGATAGTATAATCTCTTATTTCTTTGTGCAACATAATAATATCCACCCAGCTGTGTACAGTAATGCTGTAATTCTATCAAGGGATTCTAGACACAACATAGTGCATTAATATCAGAGCTTTCTCAACTGGAATCTGCAGGACCACAGTCAGCTGACTCTTATTTACAGGAATGAGATTTGAAAAGTACCTGGAAGTTCATTCCACTTGTCACCTAACAGATAACCTCTAGTGCTTTCTGGACTGTGGTGGGTTTCAAAGACCCGTTTAGGTTATCTTTGAAAACATTAAGCACACTGTGGTTTCGATCACGTTTGAGCAGGACGGGCACTCGCCTGGTTTGCAGGCAGTGGGGGTCTGCTCCTGCTGCACCGCTGAGTCAGCAGAGCAGGAATTCATTAGGGCTTTTACATCACAGCTTGGAGCTCATTTCCTGGGCAAAATCAGTTGGCAAAAGCCCTTTCTGCTGTTAAGGCGGCTAGAAAATAAAAGCTAAATCCAGTGTTTCACTTCAGTACTATCATTACCCCTTCCATGCCCCGTGTTTCAGGCATTATTTGGGAGCAGTGTCTGGCAGGCTGTACTCTGGATGATCTGTCAGATCTGTATGTGAATCACAGTGACTGACTCATTCAGTGCAACAAATGACTTTTCTGAGCCCGTTAATAAGAGATGGGGGGAGTTCATGTTATCTTACACATTCTTTGGGGCTTTCATCTTGGTTTTCTGTCTGAAAATTCAAGCCTCATATCAGGCCCCCAAACTTTAGCGCCAATGGAAAACCTTCACTTTTTTGTGCCTCAGTTTACCCCCCTTTTGGAAAGAGAAGTTTTAGACTTTTAAATTGATTTGGCACTCGTGGACAAGCAGAACTAGACACAGAGAAAACTTTAGTCCTTTCAAGCAAACAAAATAGTCTCCCCAGGTCCTGGTTTTGTTTCACTGTGTTTTCTGTATTTAATATTTGTCCTGCGGAATCATTTATGCTAGTTCTTCCTGAGAGCCATGTGATGGATAGTCCTACATGGCCTGTGTTTCTTTTGCCAGAGTTCTTCAGCCAAATCCAGAGGACTTCAACTGAATGAACATACTTGTGAAGCACTGCTCACAAGAGGAAGGTCGTCACACTCATGGGAAATGTGTCAATGAGCATCCTTTTCATGCCCCCATTTTTACAATCAAATTATAATAAACACAGCACAGAACAAGGATCCTGTTAATAGTCAAACTTGATCTTCAGTTTTCTTGCTTTCGCATTTTTTCAAAAGAAAATATATCCACTTTTTTTTTTTTCTTTCTCTTTCATTTAAAAAAGAAAACAGAAAATGTAAGTTGATATGTTTCAGTTGACTATGTTGAATCTGGGATAAGTTACTATGCTGTATTCTCTGATAAACAGAGATGTTATTGTGCAGTCCTGGATAAAGTAACTGATTATACTGTTTGGGCCATGAATGCAAAATGTGTTGCAAGGATTTGGATGTCTGTAATTAACCAGTTGTAAATGCTGTGGTTGGTGGCTAAGCAGCTGTTCAGATCACTGTCAGAATTTCACCACTGTAAAGGAGCAAGCATGTGTTATTCCTTTGTTTCAGGATGGGAAAGAACAGTTTGTATACATTTCTTTTTTCCCTAAAACAGAACAAATGTTGGCTCTAAACTGCACTTACAGTGTTCCAGACTGTATCAGTGGAAGGGAATTGTTTTTGCCTGAGACTCTTTGTTTCTGGTGTAACGTATCAGACACCAGAGTACCACTGTGACCCAAAGGTTCATTTTTCACGAGGCTTTGCTGCTGCATAGCTTGGACATTCATTATGCTGTGGGCAGCTCTCTCTGCTCGAGCACTGAATCACTGCCAGAATACATCTGTGGATATAATTGACCCCTAAGTTTGGATATTAAAGTCTCATACCTTTTTTTTTTTTTTTTTTTTTAAAAAAAAAAAAAAAGAACATATATAATCCTTATATTAAACTCAAGCCTTCTAGGGCTGTTTTAAAATAAACCTCGCAGTTTGACATGAGTAGCGCTTTAGTATTGACGTGTAAACTGTAAAACACTTTGCCACCAGCAGATTATTTCAGGTGCAGCAGGTGAGCCACTGCCTGCCTGAAAATCCTAATACTTGTAGGTGAAACTATGGTGTAAGACCTTTGGCACTCAAACCTCCTGACTATCTAGTTCAGGGAACGGTGAGTTCTCAGTTACAGGGAGTGGGAAGATGATGTCATTGAAAAGCTATTGCCCTGCTTTGATATTAGTAAATGTGTTCAAAGTTCTCTAGGGGCCTCCAAGGACTGAAAAACCTCTCCCTGCTGTGGGATAGAGGTGTTTCTGTCTCTCTCAGCATTTCTTTGCTGTTGGTTTTGTTTTTTGTTTCAGTTTATTTTTTTTTAACTAGAATGCCAGTGAAAGACTTTTAGGAAAATAAGTCTGTTTCTGTACTGTTTAACAATTGTTTTGAAAATGAGGCTGAATCCATTCGTGTATCAGTAATGAAAACAG
Source organism: Regulus satrapa (assembly GCA_013396955.1). Lineage (NCBI taxonomy): Eukaryota > Metazoa > Chordata > Aves > Passeriformes > Regulidae > Regulus > Regulus satrapa. Next base: position 136,472 of record VWZN01007690.1, read on the forward strand.
CGATAGGAGCAGAAAAATCCCAGAAGTCTGAGTGTGAGTGGGGAAGAGGGGGAGGGGGAGACAGGATGAAGTCCTTTGCAAAACAAAATAGTAGGTGCCAATGTTGATGTCTTTTAAGGCATGCCTTTCACTAGGCACTATGGATAACTTATTAGCAATCAAAACCTGAGGGGCCAGATTCCTATTTTTTCTTTTCCGCATGCACAGCATAAAAAAAGAATAGAGTGAAAGGTGCTGGCAAGCTGCCAGTCCTTCTCGGATAAGGGGGTGAGTGATACAACACCATGACTGTGTTTCCTTCTCCCATCTTGCCTATCACATGGGGAAGTGAGATTGCTGAGCTTTTTCATGGCTGTGAGCTGGACTGGGCTTTGTCCTCCTTGTTCTGGTGACAAACAGCTTTACAGCATTTGTGAATGAGGCCCAAACCAGCCCTGGGGACATCTGAAATTTTAAATATGGTTGGATCTGGGTTCTGCTGCTGGCTTATGCCTTTATAGCAGGACTTTAATGTATACTAGAGCCATGAACACAGGGTATGTGCTAAAATGCCAGTAGCAAACATAAATCTCTTAAGCTGCCTCAAACTTCTCCCAGACAAATTTATTAATTTATTTTTTTAGGCTGTAAGGTCCACGTATTGTGATTTTTCTTCCCAGCAGTGAAGCCGGACTTTGATTTCTTTAATCATGGAATACTGGATTCTCTAATATTTTCCGAGGTGAGGCTTTAGCAGGACAAGTATCACAAGACTCCTGATAAAATCGCAGGAGTTAGCAAGGCTAGCACTTGGAGGAGCTTTGTAGATTCAGCCTTTTCTGCAAATAGCATTCCAGTGAAACAGAGATAAACTGAATGTCTGAAACAATCTTGCAGGATATTTTACTTTGTGGGTTTTTTCCTTTGCATAAAGACCCTCTTCAGACCATCTGAACAGGATCTCAGTTGTCACATGCCGTCTCCCGTGTCACTTGGTCAGTGACATAACTCGGCAAGGGGAGGGAGGAGATGGGAGAAATGGAAAATTTAGCCCTTTTTGCGAAAGTTAGAAAAGGCAGCGAGGACTCTCAGTGTTACCAAGCAGTATTGTAGTCCAATTTGTAGCACGACTGGAACGAATAACATTTAGCAATAGGCAGCAGCGTGCTCAGCCCCGCCAGTGATGTCACTGGTGACAGGTCTGGTACCTGTCTCCTGCTTGCTGGGAACCTGGGAGCCTGGGCTCTGGCAGGATTCCAGGCCGCTGAGTCAAAGGTGAAATGCCAGCACCAGGGAGTGATCGCTGGTTTCGCTGGCTGAAATACCACTCGCATTACACATTTATTATACTTACACGGAGAGAATGTGAAGATAGGGCAAAGGGGTAAACTGCAGGAGGAGTGCTGTGATGGGGAGAGGCAGTGTTCAAACATGATACAAGTGCAGCTGTGATAAAAAAGCAATAGTGCTGGTTGGCACGTATTGTTGCTGATGCAGCATTGGACATTTATAAGGGTATTTTTGTTTCCTTAACTGAGGGGAAATGCACGTTTTTCTGTGTGTGTGTTTACCACATCTCTCCCGTGCAATTCTGAAAACCTGCAGCTGTTCTGATTCATAGCAGCAGAACCAAAGAAATATTTATGACAGGCATATGGGCAGAACTTGCTGAAATGAAGGTCCTAGGCATGCAGCTGAGTCCATGGACCTGAAACATACACTGAACCCCAGTTCTTCTACTTAGACTCAGGCACATCAGTGACTGCAACAGAATTGCTGTGCTTTGATTGACTTCTCCCACTTCCCAAGACTTAAATGTATAATTAATACTGGCTTATATGCAGATAATTGCTCTTGGAAGTTTGGGAGACTTTGTCACTTGTGACTTTACTTTCTTTAAAAACATAAGCTAGCTCAGGAAATGGAAAAATATGTGATATCTATTTTTCATTTTTAGACCTCTTTTATTGTGTGTGATTGTTTCAGTTTTCAGAACTAGCACAGGACAATCTCCACTGGAACACTTCATCTTCTTTTAATTTATTTTTAATATCTGTCTTGAAAAGGTACTACAGAAGGAGTGAATTTGGTTGTACTCTAGGAATACTTGTTTTGAAGTTTTGTAATTTTGAGAGAAGAAGCTTCAACACATTTAAGAATAAAACCAGATACTTTTGCAAGGTAGTGGTATCAGTAAAGCAGAGAGCTGAGTGATAGATAAAATGTACAACTTTTTGCTATGAACCACGATGTAAGAAGAATTTCTGTGTATTAAATTAATTTACCATAATAGTTATTGAATTCTTATTTTTAATGTAAAGAATCTAACTTCTAGAGGGGGATGTAGAGAAGTTTAATGAAGAAAATTAGCCATTTCCTTTGAAATGGAAAAAATGGCACCATTTCAACATTTTCCTTGAACAATTCTGTTATGGTTTGTTATTGATACCAAGAAGAATGTAATAGCTGTCTCTTAATGAAATCTGAGAAGTGTCAGATGTGGTTATGGGGTGTCCTCCGAGCAGACATACACATATGACCTCTCTTCAAGAACATTCAATATCCCAATTCCATGAGCACTTGGTGCTGGGCTTGGCTTTATGCACGTGAGGAGCCACTTTGATTCAAATTTCACATATGCTTCATGTTTGCAACCTTACTCTTCCAGGACATCTTCCAGCAAATTCAACACTCCTTTCATTTCTTCCAAATGTGAACCCTGCTACATGCTTTCCTCCCTTCCAGTCACTTAGAAAAATATGATCTGTTAAGTCAGTGGCAGAACTCCCACTGACTTCTGTAATGCAGGGAGTTAAGCTCTCTGCTGATGAGACTTACACATTTCTTTTTAGAAAACTTTCCAACATTTCAAAAGGGTCATTTCAGTCCTGCAGCTCTCCAAAATACTCAGTGAAATTCTTAAACATTTCCTTTTATTAATATAATATATTACCAGCATTTATTACACAATTCTTTGTGGGTTTTTTGGAGGAGATGCTAAGAATTCATGATATGTCTACTTATCTGAACATTTAAAGCTCTCATGATAATATTTATAAGAACTTTTCAGCTTTATTTCTCAAACCTGCACTCCTTGCCAAGATGCTGGATGTCAGATTTTTGTTTCTATCTGCACCAGAATTGTATTCCATCCCCAATTCAATTTTTGTAGAAACTCTTAGCGAGATTTTTGTCATTCAGAGACAGTGGCTAAGAGATGGAAGGTGCCGAGGATTTCTATCAAGGTTCATTTGCACAGAATTATGGAATGAGTTTATATTTATTCTCAATCATGACAAATTTGTCCATATCTTTTTTTCTCACCCTTGAAACAGAGGCATGCTGGAAAGATTTTTCTGTTTTTTGTGTATCCTCCTCTAGCTTTGGCACTGCTAAAAGGTAAAAGAACATGTTTCAGAAGAATTAAAGGAATCTGTGAAGAGCTGTGGAGTTGTTAAAAATGGATTTACTATGTTCAGTTGCTTCACCATGTTGGTTATGAATGTGCTGTCAAACACAGGGCAGAATGTGGCCCTCAGAGAACAGAGCTGACATCGCATCTGTAGGCTCAGAATCAGAGGTTGCTGCCTCCTGGAGTCAAACACTGGTTCTTCAGAGCACAGATCAATAGATAAGATGGATCCTACCTTTTGGTTCAGATGTAGATTTGCTGGTATTTTCAATTTCTCTTAAATTAATCTGAGTCGAAAGTGTTCTGAAGTAACAGTGTCTTGTGTAGGATTAAACTTCAAACCCTTCTTGACCAGACTGAAGTAACCCTGTAGTATAATTATACACTATTCACCTCCCTATTCCTCATGAAACAAAAGTATTCCCACTTTGAAAGTCAGCCTTTATGAAGTTTTTCTGCAAGTGGAAGTCGAACACTAATGAGACAGTTTGGCCAGCCAGTGCCTTGACATGTTTCATTTATGGCCTGATTAGACCCTGATTTAATGAGATACTGTACTACATGGAAGCACATAATCTTCAGTCATTTAACACTGAGTGGAGTCTGAATGTTTCATTTTGGCAGGTTCTCTGCACTTTTTAAAATGAAAAAAAAAAAAAAAAAAAAAAAAAAAAAAAACCCCCCCCCACAAAAAAAAAAAAAAAANNNNAAAAAAAAAAAAAACCAAAAAAACCCCACTCCACAGAATAAAGTATAATTTAAGTAGAATGTTTCATTCCAACTGCAGTAGGCAATTCAAAGAAAACTGTTCTGACTCTGCCCACTTCTCTGCTCCCCTTTTCAGTCCTACAGGCTATACATTAGTCCTTCTGAGGTTCTATTATACTGTATAGAATGTATTTTTAATTTAAGATTTCTAAGGGGAAAGCAGACAAAAGGTCAATCTCATGCTTCCATTCACATTCCCTCTTATTCCAGGTTATTCCAGAGACCCAAAAGGTTGATACATTGTCTAGATTTTGTTACTGGGTGAATTTCTTTGTTACAGTGTGTTTTAAGATGAACTTTGAAATTTTTGACATTTTCTTTCCTGTGGCTCCCAGCAGAGGGGCAGCTCCAGAGTTCTGCAACACTCCAGTGGATTTTCTCTGTTGGATGGCATCTAAGCATCCAAAGGCTCCACTAAATTATGCTGTAGAATGAGCAGGCCTGGAGTTGTACAAGATCTGAAATGCTGCTGCTCTGTTTTAGACTCACCTCCCTTTGCAGTGGTTTCTGACCAAGTGGATTTCAGGGGAACCCAGTGACACAAAAATTGCCAAGATAACCTCACTGTGAGAGGTGGGCTTGTGAATATGTAGCACTCATATGCATCCTCCCATGGGAACAAGGCATGTGCCATGTAGAACGGCTCACATCTGTTTCTGGGCTCTGGGTTAATTGGGTTAATTTACACATGAGTCTATAAAATAAATAAAAATTAAATAAAAATAAAAATTGTTTTAAAAAATTATGCCAGGCTGAGATGAGGCTAATTATTTCACATCTGGCAAAAGTAGATGGATTTTCAGTTAACACAGTGAAATCCATTCAGTCCTCACCTTGATCAGTACCATGTCTCTTTCACTGTCTCAGTTGCCTTCCTGGAGAACCTGTGTATGTGCACCCCAGTTGGTCTGAAGACAAGCTGGGATCCCCTGCAAGGCTTTGGTAATTTGCAAGTGGGAGTGATGCCAAACAGCCTCTTACTGCCCGGCCCCCTTGCCCGGTGATTTGTTGTTTTACTGGGTAGGTTTGGTGCTGTACATCAGTACCCTGGGGTGGATATTCTCCAAGGTATATTTAACTGAGCTGTGGTGACTGCAATCCACCAGTGCCTATTAAAGCACTGTATTGGAATTACTTAGGAGAATATGGTTCAACACAGAGGCCACACGTGATGTTCTTGGTGGCCTCACACGGGAAAGACAGTTTAAGATTTGCTGGCATGGGTTGTGGTCTTCCATGAAGGAATGCACAATAAGTTGTCTCTATGTTAAAACAGAGTTTAAATATATTTCATTCATCATTAGATATTTTTGACTCAGTGTTGACCATCTTGATCGTCTTTCAAGAAGAATTCCCTGTGGTTTCTTGTAAAGGTAACCCTCAAAGAAGCACCTTCTAATTATAATGATTAACTATTCATATTTGTGTGCTCCCTCAATCCCAGGCAGAAAATATGTGCAGGACTTCCCATGGCCTTCAGTTTGTTATCAGCTTTTTTTATCAGGTGTCATTTGAGTAAGAACCTTGTGAGACTATTTCATATTAGCAGAAAAAGCTTCAGCCCTGCTCTACTGTACATTCATACAAGGAAAAAAAAAAAAAAAAAAAAAAAAGCCACAGAGATCAGAATTCCAGGTATATTAAAACTTTCTACAAGGAAAGAACCAAGAAAAAGCCAGTGGAAACTTGGTTTTATACCTCTTCTTTCAGATAGTGCACATCCCTGAACCTTGCTGGAAGTTCAAGACTGTACTGTCAGTGCTGTCATGTCATGTACATGGATCCAAATGTAGGAGAAATGTTTTTCCTAGTACCTCACATTTGTAATCCACTGCATTAAAGTCCCGGGTATTGCTGTTTCAAGGTGCTGGTGTTCCACAGCACCTGGAGATTGGTGCAGAAAAATGCATATCTTGGGGATGATGCTCAGAATGTGCTGCTCCTCTCATTTTGAAAGGTGTAAATAAGAGGTTGTTCCACTGTAAGCAGCAGATTTTCTGCATTTGGTGTGAAATAACCATTCAATTCCACAAAGCAGTGTCTCAGTCTGGAGATCCTCATCCTCACTGCTTCCGACGCCTTCCAAGGCACGATTTGTGTGTCTCTGACTTAGCCAGTGCTTGCACAATTGATGGCCAAACACTCTTTCTGGGGCACTTGCCATTTCCAAATATATCTATCTTTCAAGTAAATCAATTTTGTGTTAATTAGTGACAGCTCTCTGCTAAAATATTCCCTTCATTCCCTTATCACCCTGTGGCAGAGTTCTGTGTGCCCTGCCAGCTGTCCTTCTCAGCAGGTCTTAAAGGTTTGAAGCCTTATTTGGTATCTGCAGTGACCTTTTAAATTCCAGAGTAAAGTTGGGGCTGCACAACTCACAAATATAACACTTGTTAATAAAATGTCAGCTTTGTAGCAGTCAGACTTGCATGGAGCTTTCAAACTGCATTTTCCATCAGGCTAATGGCTCAGGATTGTGTACATGTGCTGGCACAGCTGCAAGAAGGGTAAAACCTTCAAAAAGAGCTCCCTTCAGGTCCCACCATGTAATCAGGTCACAACTCTACCCCCTGGGGAAAAAAATCATTTTGCCAGTTACAATCCAGCAAACAGTTGTTAGTTTCTTCATTGCTTAGGTGACCTCAGTGAAACCCAGAAATGCCAGATTTTAAAGACTAAAAGATTGCCTATACCTTCAACCCCTGAAACAAGAAATGTCCAAATGTAAGAAATAATAATAGCAGGGAAAAGAAAGTGTGTGGGGGAGGGGAAACAGAAGCAGCAGAATGGAGAGCAGATGTTTCCTAAAGAAGGTATAAACATGGAAAGCGAGCAGTCAGATTTTCCTTTAACTTTATAGTGCAGTTTACAAGTTCATTAAACAGAACTTCTGAGCAGGGAAGCCCCTGATGAAGGGTTGTTTAAGTTGAAACATTCTTGATTTCCTCCTTAACTGACTCACTTGGTAAGATGCTCCATAGAGATATCATCAGCCATGGAATAGTTAATAAAATATTTGGATTGTATAAACCCCTGTAGCTTCACTTTTTCTGTGTAGGTAATGATTACTTACACATCTGTGAGTATGCTGGAAGCCCTATGTAATGTGCTAAAAAAAAAAAAACAAAAGAAATTGATATTGTTCAAAACTGTCATTTTCTTATTCTTTTAATACAGTTATTATTGCAGATTAGATTCTAATTATCTGTCTGTAGTTACCTAAAGTAATTCCTTTTCCATGTATTTACTGAAACTACAGAAGTAGTGTGTTAAAAATGTGTGATGTTTTAAAGATTTATCTAAGGTTAGGTATTGTCTGTGTGTGTTCTAGTAAGCACCTCCTGGTGTTACAGTGATGTTTAGCTCTTGTCACACTGTGGCAAAAACGTTCGGTTAGTCTGAAAGAGGACTTATTTTTCTCTTCTATAAAATGTTTTTAGCTGCAGACCTCTTGTTAACAATGAAAATTTGTCAATGGACATCAATGGATTTCTACTTGGCTCAGTAATGCACTTTCATTACTGGACTAATGCTAGACAGCTGGAAGTTGCCTAGTACACATGCAATTCTCATTTAACCAATAATATGGAATAATCAGAATACTGTGAAATAATCACAAACAGTATGTGGGGAATTGACAATTGGCCTGCTCTGCGTGGGGAAAAAAACAATCAAACCTTTGAAAATCTATGTCATTGCATAAAGCAATACAAAGCTTTTCCAAGTTTTCTCTTCCACTTGCTGACTTGTGGATGTCTGTCCATGTCTAATCATCTGAGATCACTGGTACATCTGTATTTTCATCACAAAATAAGAATGTTAGCTCAACTGCTGTAGTTAAAATAAAGGTATTCCTGTCTTTTTCCATGACAAATATGAGAAATGTTAACATCAACTCAAATTATCACCTCATATTGAGTATGAGATTATTGTTAAATGGTGCATTGCAAACAGTATCTGTGCCACAGTGCAGTAATGACTGCTTTCTTTTGTATATTCTAAAATACCATAAATTAATATTCCATAGCTCATAAGGAATGAGATTTTTGAAGAAATGCCAAGGAAATGCTCTAAGAAGTACAGGAANTTAGCTGAAGTGAGAACTGCAATCTATCTTGTCTGTGCTGGTTTTTGCACAGTGTGTTATCAAAAATGGCATCTTCTTTCCAAGGCCAGGATAAGCTAAGGTCTGTCTTGGGGTCATTCCCTCTTTTCCTTCTTTTTCTTACTTAAGGTAGTAGTTTCTGAGTAATTGGGAAACATTTTTTTAATAATTTACTTTTTTTTTTTTTNCCTCATATTGAGTATGAGATTATTGTTAAATGGTGCATTGCAAACAGTATCTGTGCCACAGTGCAGTAATGACTGCTTTCTTTTGTATATTCTAAAATACCATAAATTAATATTCCATAGCTCATAAGGAATGAGATTTTTGAAGAAATGCCAAGGAAATGCTCTAAGAAGTACAGGAACGGATATCTCTTTCTATCTTTGTAGTCTTCTTTAGCATCTGTGTTCACATAATGAAAATCAGTCTGGAATCTCTGCAAATCCAGCAGCAACTTTTTGTGTATAATTTATAAACTCATTTGTTATATTTGTAAATCCTTTTAAGTGTTCTTGATGATCTTAATAAACATAATTTATCCCTTTCAGTATGAGTATTTCTATGCTTGCAGACATGTTACAAAAAAGGATTTAAAAAAGAAAATCAGTATTTAAATCTTTTAAGGAATTGAACTACAGCTCTATGTAAAAAGCAGACTCCATAAAGTTCAAAAATTAGCAAANCCATGTTAGGTGACATCTTCCACAGGATTAAGTGCGGTAGGATGTCAACTGTGAATACAGCAAAGAGTAAGATCATGTAACAGGGCCTAAGAAAGATGATTCTTAGAAATTCATCTCTCTCTGCTGGTGTCCTCATAACTGCACGGTGCATTAGGGCTCACTCTCACTTCTGTCAATCAGCAAAAGCTGAGCACATAAAATGGCCTGTCACATTTTTGGGTTCTTTTTACTGTGAAACTCAAAACATTTCTCGAGCTAATAAATGAGCCTAGGACTGCTGGTATGTGCTTGACTTTCTCAAGCTGTATACTTCAAAGTGCAGAAGCCAGATAAGCTAACAGCTCATTTAGTGAAGTTATTGTGCAGGAGGCAGCATGTCTATCAAACGCTTACTTTGTACATTTGAATAGATGTGAATGTTCTCAGCCATGCCACTCCCTCTGTGGCTGAAGACATTGAACAGAGGGGATGTGAAACTTTTTGGTTTTTTTATTTTTTAAAATTTTATCCAGAGATGCTTTGCAGGAAAATCAGCCATTCTTTCTCTGGATCCCCTTTATCAAAACAATGGTGCAAGAACAACGAGGGAGGCAGAGTACACTGTTGGCTAAAGTACTGAAGGTCAAGCTGATGGTTTAGCTGCATGGTCTTCAGAGTAGATGAATCCAAGTGTAAGAAGAGAAAGTTTCCATGGCAATTAATGCTGCTTCTCATTTTCAGGGAAACTGGGTCAGAAGGCATCGTTAACAGGAAGTACCAAGGAACACATCTTTGGTTTTGTTGTTTACCAAGGGTAAGGACAGATGACACAGTGGCTGATTTCTATCTCCATGGTGTGCTAGGTCAGTGTGCTACAGACATCTGCACATTGCTGCAATCTGGTTGTGAGATGAGCACCAACAGCCCAAGCACATTCCTTGTCACAGTAACACAAATACAATCTGGCCCCTTGTGTTCATTTCAGCACTGAGTGAATTCTTTTGGTTATTTATAGATCCTTCAGAGATTGTGTCAGTGGGGTGAGAGTGAAGCTCCATGAGCTGCCAGAGTACTCCAGAGAGGTCTGTTGGCTGGCACTCATCCTGTGTAAAAGTCACAGAGGCAGAGATGTGGCCTTGCCTATTTGCTACTATAGAACAAATTCTCTGTGGACTTTGTGTCTCTGTGGTGAGAGACCTCAGCCATGGACTGGAAGAAGAACTGCAGAAGAATCATAGTTCTGTGTTTCCATCCCTGACTCTCCAGGAGGGAA
>VWZN01007690.1:151115-176374 GCA_013396955.1 Regulus satrapa
ATGGGAAGCTCTATCATTGATAAACATTTTTAATCACAGAAATATGTCCTGTATCTTTGCATATTACAAATAGGTTTCCACCACTTTCCTGGAAAGATTTTTTCCCAACCTAAAAATTCACGTAGAGAGTTTTATAATTCATTATTTACATTGTGATATTAACTCTTTTAATTGCTGAAAATTTCTGACAGAAACGAGGATGTGGTCATCAAGAGGGAATGCATATCACATAATTTGGAAGTCCACAGTATAAATGTCTGCAGCTGGCTGGGTGGGTGAGCTCCCTTTGTAGTCAATGGGAAGGCACAGGCATTTTTAGTGTGCACTAAATAACATATTTTGGATGTTTACTGCTGGAAAAGAGATGTTGCCTCCTATGCCTCCACTGAGTGTATTTCCCAGGTATCTATTGACTCCATTAAGCCTGGGAAGCTGGACTCTGATTCCTGAATTGCAGAAGTCTAATGAGCAATACACAGAAAAGTGCATGCAAATCACAGAGGTGATGACAATAATCTGCAGGGATATTATATGATACTTATTTGGCTGTTCCAGATTGATAGCCAGTGAGGAAGAAAGGACAGTTCACACTTTGTACAGCTGGAGCAAAATGCCCATGTGAACGCTGGGATGGTGAAGAGAAATCTGATGAAAATTATGTAAGTCATGATGCAGATGATTCTCCACCACAGGAAAGCTTTTAGAGACCTCTGTGTTATGTGAGATGATAAGCAGGTATCTGTAGGCAGAAGAACACTGAATTAGGGACTAATAAGAAAAAAAGCATTTGGACAACAGAAAATATGAGCTGAAACACTGACATTAAAAACAAAAAGCTGATATGCAGACAAAAGTACACGGAAAATAAGATAAAGTGTATTAAGAGATATTATTTTCCTTGGGAAGTCCAGATTAAATTGGGTTCCCACTGGATCAGACATTAAATGAGCCTAATATGTGAGACATCTCAAAGAGTTTGAAAAACTAGTTATCTTCCAGAGTTTTCAAAAGAATTTTTAAATGGTAAAAGTTACTGGTACATTTACTAGCCTCCACACCATGACAATATTCTGTTGGGACTATTCAGTACTTAATCTTTATAGCAAATGGTTATTTCTCTTTCCTTTCCTTTGGTATGCCTTTTGTTGTTGTTGTTGTAGTTTTTTGGGGTTTTTGTTTGTTTGTTTGTTTGTTTTTTGGGGTTTTTTTAAGTGATTTGGAGTAGAAAAAATACCTGAAACATTTTAGATACAGCCAAACAGCTATATAAAGCTGTGCAGGATAATTATTTTTAAACTTTTTCTAGCTTTCCTTTCCCATATAAGCCATTTCNTATAATTATAGCAACAGTTATTCAGAAATGTGTTTGTTGAAAGTAAACACAGGAATCTCACCACAGCTCAAAAGTGACAGCTTGATCCATAAATCAGTGACTATGAAACAGGACATCTCAGCCATCCATTCATGAGTGAGACATCCACTGAGTTGCTTTCTGGTACAGTAATGCTATAAAAAAATGCTAGTTTCTATCACAGTGCACAATATCAAGAAGATTAAAGAACTGCAGGAGGTCTGGAGCATCCTTTTTGGGATCAGTCACCCAGTGTAGCTCAGACCTGTTTCTATGGAGAAATCTATATAATTACATCTGATTCCAAGTAATATTAAGAAGAAAAAAAAAAAAAATAGAGACTAATTTTCTTTTCTGTGTACAGAATTGTACTTCTATAAGAATTCAGTAGGAATCAATACAATGCAAAGTCAGAAGGCAGTTTTGTATCTGACAAATTATTCAATATGTTAACTAAAACTGGGCCCCATTAGCAGTGTTTAAATAGATAGATCACAACATTTCTGTGCAAACAGGTTTTAATTACATGAAATCTACCAGTGCATATGTTAATATATAAATATGTTCCAAATCATGTGGTTTCAATGGGAAAGTTTTCTTTAAAGAAATTCAAGTTCAGTCAAATTCAGTTTTAACTGACTCTGATATTTAATTTTCATACACCTTCCTAATGGTTTGATACACACCCATTGAAGTCAATGGTAATCTCCCATTAAACCCTATGAGAGGGCATATGGAAGTAACTGAATTATTGAATTTTTTGCAATCAAATATCTATCTATAAAATTGAAATTTAGTTGCTCCTAGATAAAATATGGAAGTACATGTAAATATTTATTTAAAAGATTTAATAATAGGCCTAATATTGAATATGTACACATTTTGCAGCAGAAAAATGAATCCCAGTATATAGTTACATAATGTGATGCATAAATTCCTTACAGCCTGGAAGTGCATTGAAATGCCAGTTATGGCATGTAAGAGGCAATGAAGAGATATATTCTATAGAAGAATATTTATAATATTTTTATAGAATAAAAGTTTAACTGCAAAAATGTACTTAATTAATTGATGTAGCAAGCAGTGATTCCTAACACAAGACCTAACACAAGATTATTATATTGTGGCCAGGTTCAGATTATACTGGTGAGAAGGGCATTTTTGTTTATCTTTATAATAAATCTTTCCTTTTGATCTCCAGGCTGCCAGTATCAGTCTTTCCTGATCCAAGGAACCCTCATGTGTTTTAACCAGAGTTTAAATGAAGATGGTTGACTCCAATAGCAGTAATGACCCTGGGAATCACTAGGAATCTGGAAAAAATTCCAGTTGTTATTTAATGCACATATGTATGCACAAAAATGTCACATGAAATACTGTTAATAGCACTAATTTAGTAAATGGATTTGTGAATTCCAAAGATTCTTGCATAGTCTTTTCTTTAGAAGAGATTTTTTGAAGGTTCTTGTGCTCCTGGATAAATGGAAGAGATAATATGGGGTGCCAGCACTGAACCCAAGGTCATGAGGAACTTTTCCATTTACTTCCTTGGATAGTAAACCCTCAAAGTATTTATCCATGCATTTAGATTGAGCTGGCATGATTTTTTCCCTGCTATATGTTTATTTTCTTTTTTATTTCTAGGCTACTTACTTTCTTAGATTGGATTTTGTCTACCACAACAGAGTTTTCAACTTCAGTATGAAACATATTAGAGGAATAAACCATAAAGGACTCTGCAGTTTACAACAAGGTGTCCATAAGATACCCTCACATAAGAACATAGAACAAAAAAAACAAGTGCAGTAAAATAATGAAATACCTATCTCACTGCTCGCTCACTCTTACAATAAAACCAAAATCAAAGTCTGGCTTTAGCTGACATGCCATATCCTTTAAACAGCTGAAAGGACAGGAGCTGGTAGGAATGATCAGTTTCTGTAGTGGCAGAAGGGAAATTTCAAGGGAATTAACATTTAGCATATTAGTCCTCTTTTATGTCCCTTGATATCTGTTTCCCTTGAGATTGCAGGTGAATTTTTTGCTTCCTCATGAAGCTGGTAATGGCAGGAGTCTTCAGCTGTTTGTTTGTCATCTCTCAGAAATTCACTTCATATGGGAAGAACTTGCAATGCTGTAACCCAGTAAATATCCTGGCCTTGTTGCCTGAATTAGACATATACCAAAAATATGGAAGACAAGACCCCAAACAGCCATAACTTGTTTAGGGCCATGAGTGGAGTTATTCCCATCTAAATCTATTGAAGAAGGGCAAACATTGTAGTGAAGATACCTCTTCACAAACACCACTGATGTCTCAGCTCCTTACACTGCATAACTGACAGATAGCTTGTCCCTATTTCTTCCTGGCTCTTCTTGGAACCAAGTGGTAGAATGAAGAGCTCTTTTAACCTGTTTCTTCAGGCTTTTCTTAGAACTTGGTCAGTCTCTTGAATGCCCTCTATGAGCTAGGACATGGAATGGACTTGATGTTTGGACCACTGGGAAAGGCAAGAGCAGCACTATTTGTATCTGTTACTGGCAGCTTGTGTAAACCCATGAATGATTAATCTCACACTTGAGCTAAGAATGCTCTGAAAGCTCCCCCCAGATTTGTCTCTCACATCCATGAGAATCTGGGGTTTTAACCTCTATATAATCAATTCCTTCCTGTCTCAAGTGTCTTTCCTTTAAAACTGCTACATTCTTAAATTAGGCCATTATTTCATCCTTTAAAATCAGTTCACATTTACCCAGTTCACCACTTTTTGAAACCACAGTAACTCATGATTTTTGGGGCCAGAGGGGAATTGCCTGAGAGATGTGTAATGTGCTGAGCTAACATGTAAGGCTAAAGTATAAAATTTAGGTTCTAAATGAAAGTGACAAGCAAAATTTTTCTCCACTTAGCTTTATTAATGATGCAATATTTTATTGCCTGTGGCTAAAAGTATTTATTGTCATTGTGCTTAGCCATAATTTGGTTTCATAATTCAGTTTCCTCTTTACTTTTTTTTTTTCCATTTAATTTTTTTCCCCCAGCATCACTTTTTTGTTTCCATGCAGATTTCTGTCATAGTGTTCAGATAGCAGTACGTGTCTGGTCTTCTGGGAGCAAACATGCAGATTGGCATCAATCTGAAGAAGCAAAAGCTTAACTGTGGGCCTGTTTTTAAGGATATCAGTACGTTGCTGAAATCAGTAGCCACACAGATTTTTCTTCCTGGGTGATTAATAAAACTGCATGTGTTTTTGGTTTTTTTGTTTGTTTGGTTGTTTTTTTTTGTTTTTGTTTTTTTGTTTTTTGGGGTTTTTTTGGTTTTTTTTTGTTGTAGGCACAAACATGTATTTGGCAACATCCAGCAACAATGTCTTCAACATTTATTAAATTACACAAAAAATTCCCACTGAGGGCCGAGGGAATATTTGTATGCTTTAAATTAAATATCTGGTGAGTGACAAGCAGTGTTAAGGATCTTGAAGTATGAAGTCTTGAATTTGCACATCATATATTAGTGTGATCAGAGAAAGATAATGGCAGTGAATGAAAAGAACTTTAAGGAGGAGAGAGTTTCAAAAGATGAAATTATTTGATTTAGAAAGGAGAGGAATTGAGAAAACATATCAAAAATATTTGAAATGGTGACTGCTATTGAAATGGAAAAGGGAATATTCCTTCTCTCTGATAAATAGGATAACAACAAGAAAAAAGAAAGTGCAAGTCAGAAACCATTACAAGGTAACACTTTTTGTTCTACAGTGCTTTATTAGAGTTCATTCTCACAGGAATTGAGGCCAGTGAATATTCCTGGAGAGACTGAAAAATCCCATGGCTAACAGTGGTACCTGGAGTTATACAAGCAGTGCAATTAAACTCATTGGAATGGCCATCAAATCTTGTGCTCCAGGGCTCAATGACAAAAGTGCTGCAGGACACAATCAGCTGATACCTGACCGAAGAGACAATTAAATATCCACAGGTTTGCTGGAAGGGTCTTCTATCATCTTCTCAATGGTCTGGTGACAGCCAGACTCAAACCCAGCATTAATTAGTTGGATAGAGCCAGAGTAGTTTCTTCTGCAGATCTAACCTAACATGATCATTTCAGTTCTTCTGCATATCTGTCTAATATTCTTTAAGAGGGATAGATTGGTCATTCAATGTGTTGGCTCTTGGTAGCTTTGTGTGGTATGTTATGTCCCTTGAGAGATTTCTCCAATGTGTATTTAAAAAATTAAAAGCCAGATATCAGACCCATTGGAATGTTTTTTTGTCTGGTTGGTTGGTTGTTTTGTTTTGGGGTTTTTTGTTTTGTTTTTGGGGTTTTTTTGGGGGGGTGAGGTTGTTTATTTCTGTTTTATTTTTAATTAACGAGACTAATAGTACTTGATGATTAGAGCCTTTCATTCCAGCATTTTTTAGCATCCAATTCAGTCTATCATCAAATATGATTCTGTTCTTTCACCTATTTTCTTGATCTTAATATTCTTTTCTTAACATGAAAATTTTTATCATACTTTCAAATCAAGGGTCTTCATAGGCAGCTTCCTGCCCTTTTTGGCTATCTTTCATCTTGATTACTATCACTCTAAAGAGAATGTAGAAGGATGCTGCTCTTGATGAAGTCCGTAATAACTATGATAGAGCAGAAGCAGCATCATGAACCTGTGCAATATGTGCATGGATAGCATAAATAGCAGTGAGGTCTGACAATAATGACTTTTACTGACAATCCTATCCTCAAAATCATGTGGGGTTTTTTTCCAAGCTGATTCAAGGTGAGCACCTAAAACTTCCACATTGTTAGCAATGTCAATTATGTGCATTTCTTTGCTTCATTGTTCAGATTCAAATGTGGATTGGAGAATTTAACATCCTCTTTGTTGGCACTGGCATGTTCATAGCAAATTGTTGTTTCACTTCTCACTTTTGTTATTACACACATCTTAATTGTTTAATGCAATATTTCTACTTAATTAAAGGAAATGTCCCTTACTATACCGAGGGTAAAATGAACATGTGCAATGTAAATTACATTGCACATTTTTACAGAGAAAGAGTAAATTATTAATTATGACATGGAATAAATTAACTCATGCATCAAATGCTTTCAAGAGGAGGTAGAAGTAAGAGTTGTTTCCATCCTGGTCCCTTCTGCAGAGGAAATAAGGAGTCAAATTATATTAGATACTAAAGAGCAGAAATGGTCTCCATGGCCTAGGAGAGCATATAATGATACCTAATATTTATAGACACACAACTTATCATCTTGCAGCTTATACTCTGCCAGGATCCCTTTGTTTATCACTTCAAGTACATGATAACACCACAGAACACTTCCTCACAAATTTTATTAAAATGCATGAATTCTGTCGTGGTGAGTATAAACCAGCTGCAGCACACTAGCAGGAGAGGAGAGGGCACATGCATTAGAGGAATCACAAGTCATATTATAAAGTTGGAACTGCAAATTGATTACTTTAGGTCAGCCTTGGGAGGATCTCTGGAAACTTGTTCTTAACTAGTAAAGAGGCTGTGAGTCTGTAAATTATTTCTCTTCATTGTCCAGAGATTTAAATTCTGGCAATCCCAAGCAGGGATGAACACTATCCTGTAATAAGGTCAGATTTCTCTAGAAGTGTATTCTAGCCTGGATTTATTAGGTTGTTTTTTGGGGTTTTTTTCCCCTTTTTTTTTTTCCTTTTTTTTTTTTTTTTTTCTTTTATCACATATAGTGTTTGATGCTTCCTATCACGTTGAATTTGCTATTCTAAGGTTTTTACAAGTTGAGCAGGAAACCTTTTTAGAAACAGTGTTTTAACAGGGGAAGAAATACATTATTTGCCTGAAGAAGTGTACTTTTGTTCTTGAACCCTTGATGCTGCATAAATCTAACACCAGTTGTATCCAAGAGTTCACAATCAACAGTCCAACAAAAGCTTTCAACATTTCCCTCTCAAATTAAGTGCAGCTATTCCTCAGACTGAGGGACCAAAAAGAAGAAAAGGCTTCATTTTTCCAGGAAGGCAGGAAAAAAAGGACAAGTGAGCAGGAGTTCACTCAGCTGAGAATCAAAGCTGTGAGCCTGGCAGAAAAGGCATGGCTAACTGACTGAAGGAGACACAAAGAAGACCAAAAGATATTGGCCAAAAGAGGATGGTTATCAGACACTTGGTGGAGATCTTCTTTACTTTTACTTACTTTTGGTGTACTTTTTAAAATATAAATCATATACATTCTCACACTCAAGGTAAACAGATTTGAAACCTCTGCATTTGCCACAAAGGAGACTTCGGTTTTCCAGACAGCCATACTGCAATCCAACATTGCACAGGCATCTCCACATTCCTCCCTCTGCTCCATCCCTCGTGGCAGCTCCTTCCCTTCCCCACTCCTGCTGGGTGTACACACCTAGAGGATTCAGCCTGCTGCTAACTCTTCTGGCATCACAAAGCCAGTGGAAATAAACATAAGTCACTAATAAATGTTACATCCCAAAGCTACAGCATGAAGAAAGATGGCCTTTTTCCCAGAAGCTGTGCACTGAATATTTAAATTTGTTTGCAAACCGGCACTGAAGGCGGTGTTGTCAGCCTGGGCACGTAGCTAAGTGCAAGTGGTGCAGCCTGCAGTTAATTAGTAAGTTTGCTTTGCTAGGCTGTGACTGCAGCAACTTTCTTCTCAAAAAATGCCTTTCATGTACATAGCTGGAAACAAAATGTTCCACATGGAAGTTCTGTCCACGTGTTTAACTCTCCTCCAGGGTGTCGCCAATTGACAATCTCCTGAATAAAAACAAATCAGTGTTAATGTGAACACACAAGGGGGTTTGAATGTTCTTATTGCATCTCACTATTATCTAAAGATTTTCTCTTGAGTGTGCATTTTCTCTGTTACTTTTAGTGCTTTCTTCTTGTCCAAAATCTTTTTCACATCCACTAATATTTTCATGTGTCTGTTGTAATATTATATAATTTATTAATTTTCCATTGTATAGACAATTTGATAATGAAAAAAATAATAATCTAATGGAGTTAAAATAATAGGGAAAAGCCAATTTTTCATACAATTTGGCAAACAAGTCTAGTCTTTGAATATAAATGTCTAAATATACTTCTGTTATTTGAAATGTTTAATTATTCTTGAAAATAAAAATTAAGGTAATGTGACAAGAAGGGAAGGGCAGAAGATGGGGACAATGCCCAATATATTATGATGTTTCCCCTCACTCATGAAAATTTGTTTTGAAACCAAACATGCTTAAGATTTTGGAAGACTTTTTTTGCCTGCATTTTTAATTCCTTGGTCCTAATTTGCTTTTCTCAGGTGTGCTAGAATAAAAGATATTCATCTTCTTTGAAGTAAGTGAAACTGCACAGAGGTAAAAACCCGATAGAAAATCAAAGGTTTTAAAGGGCACTCACTGCAGTACCTTCGTAAAGGTGAAATTAGTTCGTTTAGACTGTTAATCACTTGTCAAACTCTGACATTATATAAAGCATTAGCAGCGGCAGTCTATTGTCCAGACAAGGATAATCAGCAAATCCAAGTTTATAAATTGTTGACTGGAAACAATGGTGTAGAGATAACCCTGGAGAGGTTGTGAAAGACTTCACTGGAGTTTATTTGCATTGCAATTCTGCTGGAAGTCACAGACGCTTGGCTTCCTACCTACTTACTGCCATTTATTTTTGATATGCCCCAAAGCATCCATGGCACTTATTAAAATAGAACGGTGTCTAGGCAGCCGACAACGCTACTGTATCTTGTTCCAGCAGTCGCTCTATTTTAAGAAGCTCCAAAGAGGTGCAGTGTAAGTCTTCGAACCTACTACATCTGTTGATTCATGTAGCTCATGGAACCTTTGACCTAGATCAAAAATTCCAGCACTTGAGAAGGGAATTTGTGCAGCTTCCAGTGTCCACGTACTGTTGTTTACTAGCAAGGCATTCTTATTCATACAGTTTTCTTTATATTTTTTGTACTATTTATAAATTATATTTGCTTGTAATTAAAAAAAAAATCCACCTTGCTAATCCATATTCTGCATCTTTATTTTTTTTTCTGTCTAGTGTCTTGATATAGCTTTGCTCATAATATGCCTTTTAATTTTATTTTTTAGATAGTGTCATTAATACTGTATATATAAGGATTTCCTTTTTTTCTCACTTTTGTGGCAAATTCTTTCTGCAATTTCTGGATACAAGCCAGATATGTTAGAGTGAAAATTGGAGCTTTTCTCTCTGCAAGCCTGCCAATGTTCTCGCAACAGGGAATATTAGTTTATAAATTACCCCAGGGAGAAATGCCAGTCACAGAAAACTCAGGAGTTCCAGAGGAGCCAAATCACACCTTCCTCATATTTCATTTCTGTGAGTGTTCACATTCAAATGTAAACAATGTTTGCATTTAAAACTGATTTTGGTTTTATAAAAGACCATGCTTCATACATCTTGGTGAAATGGTTCTGTCTGAAATGTCTGTTTCTTGCAGACTACTTTCTATTTCTATTTTATGGGGGGGGAAAAAGCTGATGCAAAATAAACCAAACTGTCTAATTATTCCTGACATATTGCCTATCCAAATATAAGCACCAGGAGAGGAGCAAAAGGCCAGCTTCTCTTATCAATTCTGTTCTGGTTGCTGGCAATTCAGTTTGCTTCTCACAAAGAAGCAGAGTTTTGATGAGCATTTTGAGATGATGAGTATCTGTCTCAGGAACTGATGGTGCAATAATGCCATGACATGGAGGATACAAGTCAGATAAAATAGGCTGTAATGAGGTACATAAAAGGACAGCAAAATAACCCCTCAAAAGTGAAGGCCATCATACTGGAAGGATACATTTCCACATCATTTCAGTCAGTATCACTGCAGGAATCAGTGCAGTTACACCAGCTGTGAATGTTCCCTGAAGAATAAGTAGTTGACAATTGTGTCACCCATTCAATTGAGTCTTATTTAATAACTTCTATTTCCTATCTGCAGTAATGCTATTGGATGTTGCATGATTATATCTTTATGGTCCTGCCTCCTTCTCAATGAATATGTTGGAAAAGTGGGGTTTTTTACTTGAAAAGTTCAGGCACAAAATCTCTTGCAAATGTCCTGAATGCTTTACAGGGAAAAGAAATGACAGAAATTGTGACCCATGGCCTGTAGATGTAATTAGGTTTCTAATTAGAGGATAGGTTCTAAATTCACACATTCACATTAAATTCATTTGACAGAGGTTCCCCAAGTCCTTAGTATCTTCTGGCCTAGCCTACCTCAGAGTGAATATAAAATTTAATTCAGTGAAACTTTGCTTATTCATGCCTACATAGTTTTTCATTCTGAATTTATTTGGATACAGAATGAAACTGAAAAGAGGATCAGCTGAGGACACTTGGCTTGTTCAGCCTGGAGAAGAGGAGACAGGAAAGCCCTCATTGCAGTCTTCAACATTGTCACCAGAGAAAGCAGAAGAGTAGGTGCTGACTTTGTCTCTGTGGTGGGCAGTGACAGAACCCAATGAAATGGTCTGAAGTTTTATTGGAGAAGGTTTAGGTTGGATATCAGGAAAATGTTCTTCATCCAGAAGGTGGTTGAGCACTGAAACAGGCTCCTCAGGGAAGTGATAACAGCACCAAATCTGGCAGAATTCAAGAAACGTTTGGCAGAATTCAAGAAACATTCTCAGGCACATGGTGGGATTCTTGGGGTGTCCTGCACCAAGAGTTGGACAAGAGCTGGATTAGATGGTCCTAATGGATCTCCTCCAACTCAGCATAATCTGTGATTCTATGGGATGTAATTGTCTCTGGAGAGGAATCACACCAGCTAAAAAGCACATACCCCTTCTTGTGTCTTGCAGGACACACATCAGGAAATAGCATAATTTAAACTTCCATAGGGAACAGATGTGGAAACAAGTGTTCTGTGGGTAGCAGGGAGTTGAACTTGGTGATTCTTAGGGGTCCCTTCTAACGTGATATAACCTCTGAATTCTGAGAGCAGTGGACCAAAGCAGGTGTGTTGTCCTCTGCAGAACAAAAAATTCTGATAGAAAAGATGCTATGAGAAAAAAGATTTGTCAAATAGAAAGACAAAGAATTAGGTTGTGAACTGAAGATAGAGTGAAGATTAGGGAGAGTAAAAGTTGACTGGAGGAAAAGTTTAAGAGTGGGAGAGGGTATATCAGACATCTGTGTAAAGGTGAGGTTCTTAGGATAGATTTCAAAAGTACTTTGCCTTTTACCTTTGTGAAGATGAGCAGTTAATTTCATCAGTTTACACAGCTGTCCTTCCCATTTTGGATACTCTGTCCACCAGCTCCAAACGCTAGAGCAACTATCCCTGTGGCTGCCTTTTGTTCTTCCCCTCATGCCCTGATCCTTTGGGACAGCCTGGGGCTCCCAGCACTTGGGGAAGGATTTCCTGCCTCCCATTCTCTGCCGCAGCCCCAGACACCTCCTGCGATACATCCCAGGAGGAGCAGCAGCCCTTGGTACCTTGCACTCCCTCCCTTCAGCCCAAGATGTGCTTTCCTTCCATCTAGCACTGGCTGCAGAGTGGACCTTTGCAGGAGCTGCAGCATGGCTCCAGGAACTTTGAGCATGTGAAGGAACTGCTTCTCTAGAGAAAAGCATTTTCCCTGTTCCCTAGGGACAGCTTTAGTTTATTTATATTCAGATACAAATCTCTTCAACTGTTTGGAAATGATAGGTTTCTCCCCTTGGAACTGAAAAACACAACCTTTGTGAGATGGAGGTAGAGCAAAGCAACTGGCATTCATGAGCTGTTGTTTGGCATGAACAAAGGATATTGAGATAAGACAGAGCAAAAGAAAGGTTTCTGTTCTCCCTGATTATGCACAGATGCAGTACAGGCATGGGGGAGGCTGGGGAGAGAGAAGGGGCTGTGAAGTAGCAGAATCACAGATGCATTACACACTCTGTGAATTTATCCACAAGCCTTTTTAACACCTTAGCAAACCAAGCTGGAGTAGTATTTCCTATTTTTGGTTTCCTGGCTAACTGCACAGTCAGAAATATTTTATATTAAAGCAGGTCAAGCACAAAGAGAGAGAGGAATAGAAAAGTATACAAATATTTGCCACAGTTGCTATGCCTTTTTCAGCTTTACAAAATCCTGGAAAACAGGATTTTATCAAAATCTTAAAGGACCCAATTGTTTCAGCAGCTCCTTAGGCAGATTAGAAAATTAAAACAAAGAAGGTTGTAGATGATCATTTTCCTGCCTTTGTTTTTAATTTTTATATTGGATATATGTGACATTTCAATGAGATCAGGTCTGTTTATATTTGTTTCCATACAATAATAACTTTGTTGGGAAAAAGAAAGAAGGCACTCAAAATAGTTATTACAAGCAGAAACCTTGGCCAGGCCCCTGAACTGAGTGCATTTCTTGTTTGATAGAAGTCAATGGAAAACTCATATCAATGTCAATGCTGTGGGGTTTTTTTGCAGCATTTATCATGCCCAGATAGACAGGTGATAGATAGAGTGCTACACATGCCTGGATTTTTTTTTTCCATGAAAAATGTGGCAGATACCACCAGACACTACTACAGTAATATAATGCTTCAGCACTGATTTCTAGAATTCCATGATGGGCTTCATTAATCATGGACACACAACCTGTAATAATAATTCATAGTATAAACATAATTAGAATAATAATTAGACCTTTTAAAAATTTCTTTCAGAATTGAAATTATTAGAGCAGGTTGATGTAATCTAAGAAAGCATTCATACAATGAAAAAAAAGGATCTATCCCACATTCCATGTTAAATTAATATAAATAAGATTACAATTCATTTAAGACTATCCCCTTGAGACAAACATTTAAAAAAAAACCTTCCATAAGCGGACTAATTATCTTGCTTACTCAAACAGGGACTTAAAACCATTCAGCGTGGGATCCATAAATGAGTCTATTTTTTAAAGATTGCTTTAAACTGTATCTGTATTTCCCCGATGGAAATACCCTTCACATCTTATGAACCGTGTCAATCAAGACAGCAGCAGAGTCTCCTTGTGGCTGAATACAGACACCCACAATCTGGCTCTGGTTCATGGTGTGGCAATCCCCCCTGAAGACAGCACATCCCATCCGTGCCTGGGTGCTGGTGTCCCCTTCACTGCTGGTGCACCAGCTCCTCTAGGACCTGCTTGAGTCTTTCTGAGCACCCACAGAAAATGTTGATCCCAGCAGCCATGAGAGTCCAGTGAAACAATCAGGGAAAATCAGGTAGCAGGAGGTCACACGGGTTTCCTGGAAACTCTGGAAACTCGCCTGAGTGTGGAGGCTTTGCAGCGTCACCCGGCCCGACCCTGCATGCCGAGTTCAGAGCCCAGCAACTGCAGTGTTCACAGCCAGCCAGCTGAGCAGAAGGCAGAGCTGTGCTCCATGGCCAAAATACATAATGCACCAGATCCTCATCCTATGTAAACAGGGAAATGACTGTAGCACAGCTATGCCAATTGACTCTAATCAGGGCGGTGGGCCAAGAACTCAAAGGGCATGTCTGCAGGGCTCAAACCAGGGGTGTATTACAGATCTCTGAGCTGCCTTCAAGCATTCTCTTATATGGCAAGGTGCAGTCCACATGAATGTGGGCCAGAGAAGTCGCTCAGATTGCCAGATAACCTGGTTGCAACACATGGCCACAGGTATATACACACTGGTAGGTGTGGAGGGCGTCAAGGAGATCTCTGTGTCCTGCCATGAACAATAGTGCACCTACGGTCGCACAGATTTATATGGTAACACCAATACTTAGGGTTTATGTACAAGAAAATTACCTGGGTTTTTTTTTTGTTTGTTTGTTTTTGTTTTGGTTTGTTTTTGTTTTTGCTTTTTCTTTTTTAATTTTTAGATATGCTTGAATAAACAAGACAACAGATTTGTTATTGTGGTAATGCTGCTGGTGAGAGAAGCATTCACTACTTTTATCTTCATTACACTGCCTACATGTAGTCCTTTAGCATGGGAGATGCTGGAAGATTTGAAATCCTTCTCAATGAATCCAGTGACTAAAAATTGCCCTCTACCTATTTGAAATTATTCAGATCCTTTCCCTGTGAACTGCTGAATCAGATGGATGTGCACAGTCCAGCTGCCAATGGCAATGGAAAGACCACAGATGGAATGAGCTGGCTGGTGAAATCCCACTCCATCTTCTCATACCCAAAACCAGCTGTGGCAAATGCCAGACCATTGTGGGGAAAATTATGTTATGAGCATCCTATAAGCAGTAGCTTTAAATTTCCATGATTTTCAGCATGGCTCCTTTCACAAGTAACTTGAGATAAAGAGTGATTGTCCCCATATACCTAACAAATAAATGTGCAGAGGGTTTTTATAAATCAGTGCTGGAGAAAGGGCTCTTTTAAAGTTTGTCTTTTGGTCTCTTGAGAGAGAGCAATCCAGTGGGTTTGTTTTATCGTGCTCACTGCTGCTTAAAAGAAGACAAAATGTGGCAAGCAGCTCATTAAAAGAGAGAGAGATTGGATCTGTGTTAATATGCAAATGCTAATCCATTAGGACCCTGCTCATACACCAATCAATCAATTAACTCATCTGTCTCTGTATTGTTCATTATTTGAAAAATGCTTTTAATCATTTTGCTATGCATTAATTAATAGCATAGTTGAAAAGAAAAAAAAGAATTTCAGCATTCCTTGGGGCTTACATGTACAAATATTTGGTATTCATCTGTGATTCCATGATTAAGACATACCATATATTCAAAGATAGCACAGGGATTTACAGGAGCAGAGATACAGGGCAATTTGATTTCATAGCAACTATATATATATATATATATATATATATATATATATATATAGCACTTGATAGAGAAAGTAATTATATGCAACAGATTTTTACAAAATAAATGCATAATTTCAGAAAGAGAAATCAAAGTTTATAAAACATGCTTTTCATTTTTCTGTCTTTTAAGAATGACAGATAGATTTAACCCCATGGGGAAAAATAGTAGCAAATGGACACAGCTCCACTGACTTCAGAAGAATACTACAGGAGGTATGAATTTGGCTCCAAAATTCAATGAAAGAGCAACAAACAGAAAAGCTATTCTGGGTGGAACTGAATTTTCTAAACAATAGTGACTTTCCATTTTTTAAAATGTATTGAGGAAGGAAATGGGGGTGCAATATGGGAATGAAAATTCTAAACTGGGCAATAGGTGTGTAATGGGACAGACAATTTGAAATTGATACAGAGGTATGTGGAACTGAGAGTAGGATGAGCTGAGCTTCCTGGATATCCTAGAAGTCAGGCAGCAGTTTTTTACAAATGCTGTGCCGGAGTTTGTGGATGGTATAGAGAAAGAGCAGCAGTCAAGGTGAGGGAAGAGTGATATACATGAGAATTTAAACAAAGGTGACAGTCACAGGGAGTGTCTGAAACAGATTAATAGATGCAGGAAAAATAGGAGCTGAAAAAAGTTCAGGATCAAGGATGAAATGAAGGTGATGAAGAGGTAAAGGAAAATATGAAGCCTGGATTTGAAAGAGTCAGGAATGCTTGTATGGAGCAAAAGGATGTTCCTCTGCTGTGTGCAGAGCTTTATTTCTCTCCTTGAGATGAATATGGCTTTTACACAGGTGAGTAATGCCATTAATTTAACTTTTTTCATACCAGCTGTTGACTTCAAAGAAAGTGTGTATCTGAATAGGGTTCAGAGAAGCAGTGATTTGTAGGCTCAGTCTCCAGTCTGACCTAACAGTCAATTTCTAAGCTGCCCCAGGGCTCATCCTTGTCCCTGTGTCAGGGAGGCTTCGTATCCCTGTTTGCACTGTCATGTGCGAGTGGCTGCTCTCTTTCACTGAAGCCTTCTCCATGCAGCCATCACCGAGTGACCTCTGTGTCCTGGCACAAAGAGAAATGCATTGCTGTGCAAATCTTTGCATTTTTCTGCCTGCTCTGTCTTAAGTAATTTAGTCAGAGACAAGGAAAACCCATGCATTATGGACTGCTAATTCTCAGCACACATCTGCCTTGTTAAGTATGACTCACAAAGCTCAAATTGCAAAGTGTTTATCCATTTTAAATCCTGGGGCTTTTACTGTTCCAGAAGGAAAATGATTGATCCCCTCACTGAGAGGGTTGTTTTCCAAAATATTACTATACTAAGGATTTCTAGGAACATCACTACTGCCATAAAGCACCAAGTTAGATTTGATTAGTGAGTATATGCTGACTATTGTGCATACAGGGTTGAAATGTTATCTATAGTTGTGAATTAACCCTTATTTTTATATTGCATGAGCTTATTTTTTTTTTTTCTCCTTCTGATTTTTGTGAGCTGTGTTTATATGTTCTATTTTGGGAGGATATTTGAGTATCTGTTCAAAAGCAGCAGAGAGTAGTAAAATAAGCAGAGGGCAGGACCTTGCAATTTTTAACTCAGGTCATGCCACTTATTTACTATTTATTGCTCATATAATTTTGCCTTAATGGTGTGAATTTTTTTTTTCTTTTTTTGCTTCACTGTGGTAGTTTTCTTAAATTCAAAAATCAGATCGCCCCTTTATTGGATAATGTTTGCTTTGAAGCTCCTGAAAACAGAAAAAGAGGAAATGGTGGTAAAATATGGACAAATGAAGGTGCTTGTTCAAGGACACCCTCCAAGCAAACCTGGGAATAAATAAATACTGAGCTGGCAAGTGAGCACTGTGAGAATGCCAAGGGCCAAAGCATATGTTTCATTTCTAGGGGAACTACTGAGTGTGTAAAATGGAGCTACTTGAATAAATTAACCTGTGATCTAACCTATGGTATGCCCTAAAATATTCACAGTATACCAGGCTTTGGGGGTGTTGCAGAAGAGACGACATCCTCTGAGCAGGATCTTGTTAGAAAAATAATGGCTAGAATACCTGTGAGTGTGCAAGACTTGGACTTCAATCCTTTAACTCATTTGAGTTTGGAAAGTTTTCAGTGCTGTCAGAGGGTAAAAAATGAAAATATTAGGTTTCTTCAACTTTTTAATGAAAAGAACTGAAATTGAATTTTTGTAAGAAATAGGACTTGTAAGAACGCAGAGCATCTTTATTTAACAATAAAGAAAAAATGAATCAACTGAAAATTTTGACCAGCTCTAATTTTGAACATGAGAAACACTGTGCCTTCCCTCAGTTGAAGGAGGTGGAATTAGGTAGCAGCTGCTGTGGGACAATATGAGTAACTCCTCTGGAAAACCACCATGCTAATGTGATGGGGAGTGGCCTCAAGATGCAGGAATAATTTTATTTATTAAAACACATCACTCACATGCTGACAAGAAGGGCAAACAAGTTACTGTGGCTATGGCCCAAGATGTGAAACCCTGACACTCATTCCTTGCTCTACCTCTGTGCACTGAACTTCTGGTTAAAACTTCTCAGAAGTATTAAGTACTGAGATTTTTTTTTATTTTACTTTCCCATCTATACATCGGGAGTTCAACACTTCCCTGCTTCACATGGAGTATTGGGTGGAAAAGAGCACGTGATGTCTGTGGAGCTGTATGGCTACAAAAGCCAGCAAGACATCCAAGGTTCTGTTGCTAAGGAATATTAAACAGGAATTCTGGGGGCAAAGGAGATATTGTATCCAGCAGTATCCCAAATTCTGGTGGACACAAAGGAAATGAATAAACTTGGACTCATTCATTTCAGCACCATTTAAAAGATTTGGACAATGAGTTCTCACTGGGAAAGGACAAAAATCAGTAATGGAATTTTTTTTTTTTCCAAGACATTAAACAGGAAATTCCAAACAATGGAAAGCTTAAAACATTAATCTAGCACCAAGACTATGAATGTACTTCCTTTTGTAGGTATTTGTTTAGATATGAAAAGAGTGAAAAATATTTATTGCCTTTTCTTCAGAGGCAAAGACAACATTTTTTTTTATAGTCACAGGCATGTGATCGTGGGGTATGTTTATACAGAGCTGAAGCCAGATAGACTGCAGATTTTATGGTTTGGGTATGGAGAGGCAGAAATTGCACAGCTCTCCATGCTGATCTCCCCTGCATTCCTGGGAAGAGGGAACTGCAGAATTAAGCACTTCTGAGGCTTGAAGAATTCTCCAAGAGACACTTGCCTAACCCTGTGATTAGATCTATCTGTGCCTATAAACATACTGTAAATCATTACGGTATGGGAAGTTGTCTCCTTGCATTGATTGAAGATAACAGATGACATTTTAAACAAGAGAAAAATGAAGTCCTCCTGCTCCTGACATTTTCAGCACTTCTTTTCTTTACTAATTTTCAATGTTAGGAGCATTTGTGCTAAAGCTCTAAAGTGTTGCTTCCATAGATTTGCGAAGTGAATTAAGCTCTCCATCCATCTCCTCTGAAGAATGTATTGATATGCTCCTCCCTGTGTGTGAGGTAGAACAGAAACAGCCTTTCAGGGGCACAGAACTGGCGATAATATTTAAGAATTACCAGTTAGACCACAGGTTTTCAAAAGGGTTGGCTTAGAGTTTATGCTCTGTCTCTGAGAAATTTGCGAGTAGCTGTTCAAAACAGAGATGTGCCCCCATTAGTGCATTGCCTTGGGCCCCAGCCCCCTCCCTGCCCCTTGCTTTGTCTCTCAGAGCTGCTTGGTAGGTTTGTTACCAGACTTAGACACTGAAATCTGGACACAGGCTAATGAAAGCCCTGCACCTTTCAGTCAACCCTTTCAGCCACCATAAACATCTTGTGCCCAGGAAATCTGTTCCCAGCATGCTTTTGTCTACCAGATCCATAAATCTCCATGAGTCTCTCATAAGAAATATGAAAAACAGAGAAAAAACTCCTCTCTGGATCTAAGCAGTCACTACTCCTAAGTCATAAAAAATGAAAAGCAAGATTTCCTAAACCAGGAAATCTTACAAAAAGTATACAATAAGCAAAAGTGCAAATACGCTGGAATCTTTTAATTAATCCCTATTTTCAAGGCTCCTAAATTCACATTTTCCTATTTTATTTCCTAAACTAGGACTAGAATTGTATGTTTAAAAAATGTGATATAAATTGCATTCTTTTCCCATAGTTCCGGTAAGTGGAATTTTAAAAAGGCTTTCCCAACACCTCCAAGTATTGCAATATCTTTGCAGATAAATTCCAGTCACAACCACTGACTTCAATGCTCTGTTTAAAAAATGTAATATCTGCCACTATGTTTGGGAGTGGCTTTGCATAAGGAAATGGTTTCAAGTAGACACAGGTGCTTCTAGAGTTATTAAAACTTGTTTGTGTCTAAAGTAATTTTGGGTGGGGAACAAAAAATATTTGAACATGACAAGAGTGAAACAATGTCAATGCTCTATCCTGAACTCTGGCAGTTCTGTATCAGTGCCACATTTATGTGTATAGACCTTAAAAAAAATCAGAGATCAAACACAGATGAGCAGAGGGAATGGATTAGGAACCCCCACAGCTGATCACCGGTCTGGGACTGTGCAGGCTTGTGTCTGAGTCCTTGTCTGACCTCGGGAGAGATCTTGCTCCCTCTGTCCCTCTTGTGCCTTATTTATCCTGTTTATAAGATGAGGTTAATGATTTTGACTTCTCTTGTAGAGAATGCTAGGATGTGCCAATGAAAACTGTCACAGGAAGAAGGCTGAGGACTGTTACAATGACTGCAGTGGTCATTCCCAGGGCTTTTGAAATAATGAAGATAGTAACAACCCAGAAATAGATCCTCTCACTAGAGGGGCACTCAGTGGGTGAAAAATATTGATTGCATCAAGTGACAATTAAATCTCTTAGGCAAAATACAAGTTTTCCTCAGGTTTTGCTTAGGCAGCAAATATATTTCTTAATTTATTTGGAGGTTATCATCTTTCTCTGTGATTTCTATAGGTTCCCCCTTGGCGGTCTGTGCCTGGCCAAGGAAAATATCTGAATAGTGGTGATATATACTTTGCTGAATCACACCTTTCAAGATTATTTGCTGGGTTTTAATATTTTGTCTAATTCCTTCATGGAGCTATTGGATCTCACTGCTGCATTTTCTCTTCCCTGCTGAGCTCAACTTGTAGAGCCATCTAAATCACATCCCTAATTTTTCTGGTGTGGTTTAGCCCTTCAGGTCTGAATCTTATCCTGTTAAGCTTTTTTTTTTCTTTTTTTTTCTTCTTTTCCTCCTTTTTTTAGTGTATTTCACTCATGAGAACTTTGTGTGTTGATGTGTTGAGGCCACACCATTGTGAAGTGATGAAATCCATGTGGTTGCTTTGTCTCCAGACATGCCTTGAACAAATACGGCCCTGAACTTTCTCACTCACTTTATTGGCAGGTACTGCTGTGCCACCAGCACAGATATTAATGTGCCTTCCTGGACAATTCTCCAGGATTTGTCTCCACTGTGACACCAGAAGTGTTTTGCGAGGGATAAAAAAAAAAACAAAAAAAAAAAAAACACCAAAACACCAAGGAAACCAGACAAGCCAAGACTTTAGCACAGTACAAATATGAAACAAATAGTAGGAAAAGATCATGGCATCAAAACATATTTTTGGCAAAAACACCTTTTACTTTAAAAAAAAAAAAAGTCTTGGGGGCAATTATATTAGTTAAATTAAACCCCTGTAAAATTAGAGCATGGACTGCAGTGAGTCGGGGGGAGACTGAGGGTTTTGTTAGCAGTTTGTAGAGTTTGTAGCCCCTAGCCACGGACAGACTGATTAATACTGAAACTGCCTCCAGCAAAGGATCCTGTGACAGGAGATGAAACCTGTGCATTACTCACAGAGGTCTCCTGGAGAGGCCAAGAGCACTTTCAGCCTTCCAGTTTCACTTTGACACTGGGTCAGAATGCACAAGCTTGCAAATGAACAGGAGTTTCAGCTGCCTTGGGAAATTAAAGATATTAATATGCATAACACAATTTAATTCACTTCCATAGATCCCATCCTGTTAGCTCACAGCAGGATCTAAATGCTAAACATTTAGGAAATGTTGTTTTGTTGTGTTTTGCTTTTTAAAGAAATTTTCCCTCTACTCTCCTTTCCCCCTTCCCTCTTATCCTCTTTTGTAAATCTTCTGTAATCAAAATACTTTTCTCATTACAGTTTCTGTGTCTGACATTAAAAATGTTTTAAAATTCATAGCACATTGCTTAAATGTTAAACTTTGCTCAATAATAGACCATTAGTTTACTTGATACATGACTCTCTGAATACTTTGTACCAGCAAATATAACAAACTCATGATAATTACTGTGTGTAACATGTTTGCATTCAAACATGACCTTGAACTTACTTTTCAAACATTTCAGAAATGTCAGCTATGATGATGATCTTTTTTCATTACTGAAAAGAGTTTCTGGGTCTGAATTGTGTAACACACATTTATATCTATTAAAAATGACACAGTAGAGCTATTTTTATTGTTTTAAACTTTAAAAACACTTTTAAATCTCAGTAGCCTTCTGAGTCATGCGATCCTGTGACCATCTCGGCACTTTTCCAGTGCAAAAGTCTATTAAAAGCTTTGACAAAAGAAACCTTAATTTATTTCAGAAGCAGTGACAAGGCCAACCTGTGCATGCTTATTAACACCCCGCTAAAAATGTCATAGGCACATAGCAGCACATTTTGCTGAGAGGTATGTAGCCCTACTGTGAAAAGCAAGTGCTATGATTTCGTATGAATACCGAAGTTACAGTGTGTTTATCCACACTGGAAAACAACCACTGCAGGTGAAGGTGGTGCAGTGACACAAGCCCTGCTTTTGTAGTCACCCCAACTCTGTGTGGGTCTGTCAGTTCCAGCAGGACCAGCCTCTCTGCAGGGCAGGTGGAGCTCCTGGGATGTGTTACCTGCCTTGGGACTGGGCTTTAGGCAGTGAGCTATGGAGGCTGCCACTCACCAAGTGGCTCAGCAACTTGCCATGGGAGACAAAACATTCCAGCAGGATACACCACGATGCTGAAAACACACAGCTGCCCTCGAGTAGATGACAATGACCTTTAACTCACACCTGAGAAGTGACCCTCACCTACACTGTATTTCACAAATACTGAAGAGCTTTGCTCCCAATGAAAAAAAAAAATAATAAAATCTCATAAGGAAGAAATTGTCTATTGTCTAGGAATGGATGTGGAGAAAGGTGACCGCTTCCAAACATGACACCATCTCAGCTGGAGCTGTCTATATTGAGAGAATGGGGGGATTCTTCTCTGTTTCATAGGTCTAATTGCTCAAATGCTACATTCATGAAGAGTTCAAATTAGATCTTCTCTGTCCTTGTGCTAAAAGCAGCAGCCAGTTCCACTTCTCTGAATTGGGTTTGCTTTCAAACTATTGAGGCTGCTTTAATTACCAAAGTGAAAGTGACACTGGTGCCAGTCATTTACATTCCCTTATGCACATTTACTTGCAGCTTCTCCCAAGACTTTTCTAATTTAGGTACTGTCCACATTAGAATTCAAGCCATTCCAGCCACAGTTATGTTTAAATGTGGTTGCATACTAGTTCAAGTTCCAGCATACCATTTCTGACCACAGGGGAACCAGGATTTTCGAACTGTTGTGGCTGTTTTCCTTCCCTCCCAAAGCAGTGCAAGCTGTGTTGTGCTGTTGACGGCAGCTCAGGCCTCCCCTCAATATCCATTGTGTGATTTTGGTAGACCCTTACAGATTTTGACTGGTCTGGGTTTTCCTTCTGTTTCTCCAGATAGACTATACGGACTGTGATTTGGTACCCATTCTTCTGGCAGGCAGAAAACACAGAAAGAAAATCCTCTGGGACCAAAAGCATTGCATGAGAGCCCAGTTAAAGAGGAATAACAGCAAACCCACTCCTCACAGCATCCCCGAGGCAAGGCCCTTCCTTCCTCTTCTGTTATGGCTGAAACTGAGCCATTTTGAACAAGAATTCTTCACTCACAAAGGTGGTTTGGATTCCGCTTTTTTTTAAAACTATGGTCAGAAAATGGAGATTTTACATGTCCCTGTGATTTGACTTGTATCCCTCAATGAAACAATGCACTGCTGTATAATGGACACATATAGGCTGTTTAAGGCTCTGGGGAACCCAAACTTCTGTTTGAATAGCTATTAAATTCTGAATTTAAATGTTGGTGGACAAGAAAATGCCCTGCAGTTCACTAAGCAGCAATGCACCAACTTCATTTTCAACCCCTCTGATACAATCTGGTTCAAAACCTGATGTCTCAGAGCAGGGGCTGGGGCTAAATTCATAAATCAAACTTGATTTAATCCACCAGTTTGCCTGTTGC
The DNA here is from genome assembly GCA_013396955.1 of Regulus satrapa. NCBI lineage: Eukaryota > Metazoa > Chordata > Aves > Passeriformes > Regulidae > Regulus > Regulus satrapa. The sequence continues at coordinate 174,724 of VWZN01007690.1, forward strand.
TGTTCTTCAAATGATGGAATCCTCATGCAGAAGTCAGATTTAAATTCTTGCCTATGCCTTAGCTCAGATGGTTGAAAACTTGGCTTAAACTCTTCTGAATACCTGTATTGGGTAAAGAAAACATTTTCAACTCCTTTAAGGGGAGAGAAAGATTGCAGCTTAAAACAGAAAGGTGATTTTTTTTTTTTTTTTCCTATGTCATCAGTAAATGCAATCCAGGAGTTTTTCAAAAAACATCCTGACAGGGCAGACAACATAATTTTTCAAATAGGGAAAATAAGTGTTTATATTCTTAATAATATTTCTCAAAAAAAAAAAAAATCTTAGAAGCTTTTAAAGAAAAATATCTCAAGTTTCAACTTTCTTGAAAGACCTGGTACTTGGTTCCTTTACCCAGGCCTTAAGTGAGAAACACGACCCTTGATTCACCTATTAAGAATCTCTTTTACTTTTTAAAGATTGAAAATTAAAAGTAGTAAAATAATAGATTTAAAGTTAAAAACAGTAAAAAAGTAAAAATGTATTACTTCATAGGTCTCATGGGAAGAAAGCTTTTAGTGGAAAAATATCTCAAGCTTCAATAAGGATACTATGACAAAAATGTCTCAAGATCATGAATCAGAATAGTCTAATTGGACCTACCTCATTTTTATACCAGCTAAGAATGTGACCCTCTACATTTATCTGCAGAACTCTTCAGTCAGAAATTATTATTCTTTTTAGAGTGTTTCAAAGCCTTTCATGAGCTGTTGAATGGCAAATCTCAGTGCTTTAGGCCACCTTCTTTAACTTAGTGGAGTATTTGTGCAATTAAAGATATAACACACTTTTGGTGGGGTGCACAGTTAAGTATTTGTTGCTAATTCTATCTCTGTAGAGAAGAAAAAGCTTTGTTCAGTGGAAATGACCCAGAGCAGTAGGTGGATTAACTTGTGTTTGGGTACATGAAGGAATTTTTTATTTTTCAAACAGAAACATATTCTTTTGATTAATGGACTTTCAGTCTTCAAAATGCCTTTGCCATATCCCTTTTTGGATGAAAATCATATGTTCACCTTCTAATAAACTGTTACATTGTTGCTGGCACAACTTCTTACCACAGGTTTGCCACAAGAACCATGATTCACGCCATCATGTGTTCTTGACTATTTCAAATTATAGTTATTAAGCAGTTCTGAGAAGGCAAAGCTCTCAAAAAAAATCAGCACATTCTTCAAAGCCCCAACTGCAAACATGTCAGGTATCTCATCCCTGATACTCACCCCACTATGAATACAGACATGCATTTGTCTGGGGCTATATTCTGCAGCAATATCTTCTGACCCATTCATTCTTTGAAAATGCTCTAATTCTTAATTCCTTTTCTTTTCTATGTTTCCACTTCATAGTCCGACATTTTACTACCACTTGCCAGCTTGTGCTTTCACTGCCCTGACAGTGTTTTAGAGTGTTACTAACTCTCTTTCCTCCTGAACTTCTCACCAACCCTTGTTTCACTTCACACTTCCCCATTCACCACAACCACCGTGCACACAAATAACAGAGCTGGGTCCTACTACCACATTAAACCAACATGCAACAGAGACAGATTTGGGTTTCTTTCATTGTCGATCTTGCCAGTATATTATGTACTGCAATTTTTTTTTTTTTT
>VWZN01007690.1:176595-194976 GCA_013396955.1 Regulus satrapa
TTTTTTTTTTTTTTTTTTTTTTTTATGGGAGTGTCTGTCCCTGGGGCCCACAGCTTAAAATAAATAAACCCTTGGGATGACTGTGCTGGCTAATTTGCAAGATAAGCCTTTTATGTTGGGATTTTGTCTGGACAAAGTGGACAGGCTGGAGAGCTGAACACACAGGCAAACCACTCACCGAGCCCCTTGCATCACACTCAGGCATAACTGATACGTTAATCACCAATGCTCAAACACAGTCGCCAGATATGATGCCAGAAATAACTTGGAAGGGTCTTATTTCTGTTGACCTACCATATTTCTTCACTTTGGCCTCTTCTTTCTGACCCTCACTCACTTTTGGTTTTGAAATCAGTTTCACAAACGCCCTCCTGCCCCGGCTTGGCCCGGGTGCGGAGCATCGCCCCGGCACGGGCCCCAGCTTTGCCCGGGCAGCCCCTGGGCCGCCGTGCCCGGCCGGAGTCACCGCTCCAGGCAGCGTTCGGGCAATGACACCCCCGTCATTTCAGCTAATTCAGCCAACTGATACCCTCTCACAGGGCTTACTGTAAGGCCAGGGGATTTCTCCGCTGCCTGAGCCGCTCAGCCCCAGCTGTCAGCAGGCACGGCTCCGCGCCGTCGCTGCCAGGGCCCGGGCCGGCAGCGCCTCCCTCACGGACCCGGCCAGCGCCCGGCGCCCTCCGGAGAGCGATGGGCGCTCCGGGAGGGTAAATGTAATCCTGGGCTTCCATCGAGACACTGGGGCGTGCCCAGAGAAGGGCAGCGAAGCTGGGGAAGGGTCTGGGGCGCACCACCCTCTTATGAGGAGCTGGAGGGCTCAGCCTGGAGGAAAGGAGGCTCAGGGGAGACTTTTTTTGCTGTTTGTCACTACCTGAAAGGAGGATACAGGCAGGGAACTGTCTACATCTCCCAGGCCGCTGCCTACAGGACAAGGGAAGATGGCCTCAAATTGTACCCAGGGAGGTTTAGATTGGAAATGATAAAAAAAAAATTCTTCCCCAGAGGATTGTCGAGCACTGGAACAGGTTTTGCAGGGAAGCGGTGGATTCACCATCCCTGGAGGCATTTAAAAGACCTGTAAATGAGTCTTTCAGGGACATGGTTTAGTGGTGGGCTTGGCAGTGCTGCATTGATGTTTAGACTCAAAGATCTTAAAGGTTCTTTCCAACCTAAACGTTTCTATATTTTTTTCCCTTTTCCTGAGCTTCACTTTGGTACTCGAGGGGATCACGTGTTTGATTTTCCACTGCCTTTTCCCGTGTGCAATTCCTTGCTTTTCTGCGGGATTAGTCCCATTTGACAACAGGATAAATGACGGTAGCATTTACTCCTGTCTTGTAATAAAACATTGCATTTAAATGGGCACACTTTACTTGGATTGCAAAGTACTTTGCAGATGTAAATTAAGTAAACCTCCTGTCAGCCCTGGGAGATAAACACAGAACATTATATCCCTTTTAGAGGTAGATAATCTGAGGCACAAAGGACTTGAGACAAGAAGCTTGGCTGCCTAAAATTAAACACCTCAGCCCAAATGAATAGATTGCAAATCCATTTCTTATGTTAGAAAGCAGCTCTTCCCCTCCAACAATGTCAGGAAAACAACCGTGTGTGAAGTGTTTGAATCACACTTCACACCATACATAGTAAAACTTTGGCAGATATTTAGACGCTGAATTCCCAAAATTANNAAAAAACCCAAAAAAAAAAAAAAAAAAAAAAAAAAAAAAAAAAAAAAAAAAAAAAAAAAAAAAAAAAGCTGGGATTATTTTCAAGAGAAAATGTGACCATTAATCAAATTAATTGTTTTGGATTGTAAAAAACCCCAGTCTTTAATCAAAAATTGCCTTCAACATAATAAAAATATCTGTCTTTTTTTGAAAAGTGATTAATTTGTCACCTGAATGCTACAATAGAGAAATTATGAGAGCAGAACAATATTGAAAGTGCACTCTGAAGTATAGTCCAGCAACATCTTTCAGATACCTTGGTTTTAAATAAGGATGAATCCCAGGAAAGCTTCCTGTGCATGTTCGAGAAACAGAGACAGGTATTCTGCTGGGGCTTTCCAGTCATTTCACAAAATACTTCTATCATTCATCTACACCCAAACTACGAGAAGTGAGAGTCCCTTCCTAACAGAGAGTTGTGGGGTGTGGGACGATTATCGATCAGGGCAGGTCCTGTGCAACGCCTCAGAAATCCTCTCCAAGTCCTAGAAGAAGGGATCGTTTGGAGGAGACAAGGAGGGGGAAGTGCCAGTGGTGGTTGGGCTGAAGGCTGACAGGCTGTTCTGGAATAACCTTTCTCTCAGAGAGTCAGAGCCCAGAGGGACTGACTTTTCGCCCCTGCAGATGCTGCACTCTCTTTGGAAGTCAAACGGTGACTCCTACCAGCTCTTCAAACCACTGACTTGCAGAGGATTTTTAATTTACTGAAACAAACCTAATTCAATCAGGGCTGTTTGTTGTTTTTGGTTCCCCCCCCCATACCAGGAACTGATGTATTCCCTTTATAGTAGAGCTGACAAATAAAATGCATCAGTGGTAAGAAAAGTATACCTTCTTCCTGTTTTATTTCTGTGTTTAAACCCTTGCTATAAAATAGCCTTTAGTTTTATGCTTTGTTCAAATATCACATATGATTCATGTTTGGAAAGTCCATACATAAAAAGTGTAGCTTTACCAGGTAAGATTTTCTTATTAACTTCCTTTAACTGACTTCATGCTGCACTGACATCCCTGTAATATAAAGAGGTCTGTTTTTTCAATGTAAAACACCTGTACAAAAGGTCAAAACAATGCAACATTGATTTAGGTGCTTCAAAGGGACCATTTGCACATAACTAGTTTCAGAAGTATGTATTAGATCTTCACTTCAGATTGAAATTTAAGATGCATGCAGATTGTAAGTGCTAGGTGATCTATTACTATCCCTTCTTGGCTACAAATTGCCTTTGTGCCAGTAGGCATGGGGGCACAGCAGTGCTGCTGCAGGCATCACTCTGCCAGGATGGATAACCAAAGGAGGAGAAGTTCCAGTCTCACACCAACAAAATTTGTTTTTCGTGGAGAAACCTTTATAGAAGAACGCAAAATACACATCTGTTGAAGCATTTCACTAAGAGCTGGAATACTTATTGCATTTTTCTGAATGAGATGACTCAACTGACATGCTGATTTGTTTAGCATCTGCTATGATAGTGGAGGAAGAAACCCTCATTGAGCCACAGAATTCACAGAATAGAAACATGGATAGGAGGGGAATCTCTGAATCACTTCAGTCTCCTCCTTGAGGCAGACCTGTCACCAGCCCTAAATCACATCAACAATGGCTTTGTCTACACTAAATCGTTAAAATGTCCTTGGATGGAGACTCCATGGCCCCTGCACTGCCTTTTCTAGCATTTCTTCATCTTCCAGAGACAAAAAAATACTCTCTTTCACCAAATGAAACTTAAGGTGCAGCTTGTGGCTGCTACATTTTCTGTTACAGCTGAGAATAGTTTGGGCCTCTCATCCTTGCAGCTCCTCTTCATGCAGCTGTCAGAAGTCCTATGGTAAATAAATCCTTGTTGCCATACTTACTGATACTTTTGAATGCTTACATTTTAAAATACACCAGCCCAGGTTCAGGATTCATTTATATAAGCCATTCAGCATCTCCCAGCGGGGATTTGTCCTAGGGAGATGAGGTGCTCCCATTACAAAGACAGTCCTGCATCCTGCAATCCCCATCCAGAATCAGCTTCTGAAAGGGCCTGACTCTCATCACTGCAGGTGTTACTTAACAGCTGAGGACAGCAGCCCAAAAGTTGGTAGGATTGGTTGCTGTACAAGTTCTAGACTGTGTCCCTCATGCTGCCTAAGATTTTTTTTTCTGTGTAGAAAAGGAGGGTAGAACTTATTGTGCCAAAAGTGTTAAAATAGCAGAAACCAACCTGAATGTGTCCTTCTCACTTCAATAAAAAAATACATACAATTCTCCCTTCCTATTTCTTAGTACTTTTATGTTCCTTAAAACTTGCATCATGTTTTATTTCTTTCTAAGATGAGAATAAGATCATCAGAAACTAATTAGATCTGGTTCTAGTGTAAAACCACAGTGGAAACCTTTCTGAAATGTCAAAGCTCCTGTAGTTATTACATGTCCTGGGCTCTAAGGGAGTCAGAGTAGTTTCCAGGCTTTTTTCTGTTTATTTGTTTGGTTGATTTTTTGTTTGGTTTTTGTTTTGTTTTGGTTTGTCTTCGTTGGTTGGTTAGTTAATTGGCTCTTGTTGTTGCCTGGTTGACACAACAATTGTAAAATACAATGGCAACTGCTATTGTATATCCCCAAATCATGCATACCACTCTCTTTCTTTTTTTTTTTTTTTTGGTTGTTTTGGGGTTTTTTTTTTTTGTTTTTTTTTGTTTGGTTTTTTTTTTTGGTTGTTTTTTAGTTTTTGTTTTTGTTTTTGTTTTAAATTCCCCTAATGCTCACAGTAGCTATGGTTATAAGAGGCAGGAGCTTTGAGTAAAAAACCCCAATGATCACATCTGTCTTTTTATTTCACTCCAAGATATATGAATGTATAATTATGTCTCCAGACTATCACAATTAGATGTGATTCTAGATTAAAATTGCTATGGTCTCTCCAGTTAGTTCCCATTACTTAGTTAAGGGCTTTTTTCCCTTTGTCTGAGAAACAACAACTTGGAACAAAAGAAGCTCCAGGGTACTGTCTAGTTTTGATATATATTTTTTTCTTTTTTTACATTTTATTGCCTTTCTCATATCCTTGATGAAATTTTGGTCAAAGTGAGAGTGGAAGGAGGAGAAATATCTTGTTATATGCTAATAGTTAGGCATAAATTAAGTTCCCTCTGGTTCTCAGCAGGAACCTAAACTATGCCTTGAGTGAACATCATAACCACCAAACACTAGAGAGGGGAGGCAGCATTGTCTCCATCCTAAATGTCCCACCCAGGTGTTGAAGTGGTGATAGGAAGCTAGACTGCATCACAAAGAAGGGTTCTAACCACTTACCAACAGACTCCTAAAGCCTCAAGATTTGAAAAGACCTCAGGAAATGATCTAGTTTTACCTTCTCCCTTTAGACAGCCAAACTATGTGAAGCTGTTGCTCATAGATGCTATTTTAATCTGTTATTAAAAGCATTCACTGTGGAGAGTCCACACTTCTGAGGGTTTCTGTTTAAAACTTTAAAAAAATGTTTGCACTAGAATAAGTATATTTTTTAAATAATTTGATGGTCTTTTAGTTTTTTCTTGGAAGAAAGAACCAATATTCCGGCCTGCTAGATGGGAAGTTGAATTACAGATAACTCTGGGTTGATTATGATGATGCAGAAAGCTCCATCTTCCTATAGACCAGCTATTCTACACAATGCATATACACGTTCATTCTTTCTTGATGAACATAGCAACAGTCCGAAAGTTTTGGCATTTGCTGTTTAATTAACCTCTGATTTAGCAATTTACCTCAAAGACAATAGTGCATTGTTTCCTGTGCATGCCCTACACAAGATTCTCTCCACTCATGGCACCTGTTTTAAAAAAGTTAACCAACATGCTGCTTGCTTGTTTACTGTGATTCATTATAAAATCTTGCAAAAGGTTTATCACTAAACAAGAAAGAATTAGCAAAACCTAGAAGGGTTTCAGAGTTTAAACAAAAAATAGAGGATCAGAAAGGGCTGCAGATGTTAATCTCATGATTTGAATTTGCTTTGGATTTCAAGAAGAAATAAAAGAAAAAAACAGGACAGGTTGTAAATTGAGGCAAATTTCAGTGTCAGCAGTTTTAATGATTTTTTTGCAAATCTTGCAGTGTTAAATATTTGCTTTGGGCTCAAGCCCTCTGAATACATGCAATCCTTGGGTTTTTTAACATAAAACAAAAGACAAAACAAAAACAAAAACAAAAAAAGCCACAGCAAATCAAAACATACTCAAATGTCTAGTGAAAAAATATGCTGTAAGTTGATAAATGACATATCTAAACTTTCTAGGACCATGAAAATAATCAGGATATATGTTTGGCATGGAAAAAATAAAAATAAAAAATTTAAAATTTCTACCTCATATTTGTTCAGAGGGACTATGTAAAAGAGTGTAGACACCAGCTGTTGATTTGCCCCCAGGTCTATAACAAGGAGGAATTTACAAGACCTGAAAAAAGCCAAAGAGTAAATTACCTTAAAGAGTGAAATCTTTTTGCCGCTGTAACCATTGGTATTAGCAATATGAGCAAATTAGCTGTTGGCATTCTAGATTGCCTTCCATCTGAATGGTTTTCTAGGATAAATAGGCTGGCACCTGTTCTAGCAAATTCTTGCTGTTTAGATAAAGCCTCAAAATTTGAAAAATAATTTTTTTTTTCATTTTCTTTACATGAAATTAGGCTTGAAATTGATGGCAAATTGTTACATTCATTAATTGATGTTTCTCTCATTTTCTCTTCATGCCTCCTCTAAGGAGAGTTTACACACCTGCCACAGGAACTTCCTGATCAGCAAATTCACTGATTCTCACCATACTCTGACATTAAAAAAACAAAAAAAAACTTCTGTAAATATGTCAAATTTCCCTGTAACTGATTTTTTTTTCTTTTCCCTACCCACTTCTCCTAATGGAAGGTTGTTCCTGGGATTGCATGAAGTGACTGTTTGAAAATTTAATTTCCAGACTATGTTATTTCCTAGTTGTTGGCTTTTGTGTAGTAGCTGTCTTCTATCTTCATTTTATCCTTACAATATACATTTCTAGCTATACTGTAGTGCTAAGACTGATTGGTATTCTTATATTGGAGTTTATAACAAGTATGAGGTAATTTTGATTATTATGGTTTTTACTCAGTAAAGGGCAAGTTTCCATGACTTCCGCACAGTCCTTGATTGCTAGGAACTTCTTACCTGATTGCCTCAATTATTCTATTTTAAACCTCTTTCTCTAACCTGCAAGAACACAGAAGAATGAGGTGGTTTGTGTAATCACATATTACTACCTGTTTGAGATGTATGTTTTTTGGGCTGTGATGTTACATGAAATTATTAAAGGGCTCCACGGTGAACTTCTTCAGCTGAATTCAGGAAATTACAGTTATCTTTAGTTACACAAGCTCGCAGCAGACCCCAGTAGAAACATAAGTCTTCTATCCAGAAGAGTTACACATTTTCACAATAAAATACAACCAAGATTTTTCTGCTTCCTCATCTGGAGTGTAATCTTTTATTTCTCTTTTATGTAAATAATTTGCAATTGAAGGAAAAAAAAAAAACAAAAACCCAAACCAACTAGTAATGAATTGGATCTTGCAACTAATTTCTTTCAAAACCCTAACACAAATATTTTATAACTCCAGCTATGATATTTATTTGTTTATACTGAATTCTGGTTTATATAAAGCCTATTATTTTACCTTCCATCTATTAGTGCCTGTTTTCCTCCTGGGGAACATCTTTGGTAGGTTTATTATTAGGTTAATTATCAGAAAACATTTTAAAGGTTTAACTGCTGAATTGCCTTATGGATAAGTCTACTATGATTTCCTAATATATTGTATTTTCATTCAAAACAGAGTCAAACATTTTCAGGGCTTCTATAGACAACCCAGACCACAGCAAGGAGTCTTTGTTGTCAGTCAGGAAGGGAAATATTATTTTTTTAAATATATATTTCATAACAAACTGGAACAGGTATTTTCGCACAGAAAAATTGCCATTATTTTTACTGTTGCTAGAATTTAAGGAGTATGAGAAATACGATTTTTTTTTAATTTTTTTTTTTTTTTTGTCTCCTGTATCAATTATTTAGATATACATTGGAAAACTATTCTTCTAGTCTGACCCCATTTAACTGTTAAGGACGAGCAAATGCAGGCAAGAACAATTTTGTTCTGACTTCTGTACATATGATTATTTATACCAATTGCAAGTGAGCAGGCTGTGGCCGCTCAAAGAGTTCCTATTTAGAAGCTAAAACATACCAGCTGGTTGTGTGAAGTGCTCCAAACCTCTTGAAATCAATGACTAAAATAGTGCTTGAAGCAAAGAGCTGTGCTGGGGCAGCAGCCCAAACTCTCAGTCCCTGGGCTCAGCAGGGAAGGGGAGCTCCTTAAGCTGCCACGTCCATTGTGAGTGAATAGATGAAAAGAGGCACGGTCCAGTGAAAAATGTGTTATCTTTAAAATCACAGATGGCACCATGCACTATAAAATTGGGTGTTCTGGGATTTAGTATCAGAGGTTATCAGAGACATCTCCTCTCCCTGTTTTTTCACCCACAAACCTACACATAAAGAAGTGACTGTTCATTAAATCTCCTTGGCTGCTTTTTCTGGTTTTCTTTTTATATTTTTTGTGGTATTTTTTTTTCTTTGCAATTATGATTTTCCTGTAATATGATCAAAAGTACTATCTTCATGATTCCTACAGAAGTACAAAGTTCTTCCCCTTCAAGAGCTATTGGTAGCTCTTGTTCCAATGACATCTGAGTGCATGAAATAACTATTCCATTCATTAGTTTGCTCTTAATATTTTTGTTTATTTGGTCAGAGGTCACAAAAGTATAGAAATGCAATTACTTTTTTTTTTTTTTTTTAATGTATTCACTATTATGATTATCCCATGATGTGGGTAATTAAAATAAATAAAGAAATAAAAATATCAACACTGTCCTATTCCTCCAAAAACAATTATCATGATTTTTCAGATGTCTGTAAGACTCTGTGACCTGGGTGAACAACTGCGAATAACAAAGACCGAGTGATGAATAGCTGGAATGATTAGTTTGCAAACAAATCATCAGCTGAGTATCACTTGTCCAAACGATTCACCAAATATTTATAGAGTAAGAAAGTAGAATTGCTTCATGAACAGTCTGATTAGATGTGGCGTGTGGGATGAGTCAAGGAGATGGTGTAGAGGTGGCAAGCCAGATTTAGTGTGATACCCAGAAATGGAGACAAGACGTGCTTTCCCTGGGGGCTTTCAGCCTCTGATGTAGCAATCAACCCAAATGTCCATGGGATGAAATCATCCAAGTCTCTTAGACCCAAATTTATTTAGGAAGAGAGCAGCATCTCATAATGCAGCAGAAGAACCAGCGAGATTTTAGAACTGGCACCTTAAAGTAAAAAGTCTTTTATGATTAATTTCTCCATTACCAATCCCAGGTAATTCTGACCTTGCTATCATCTGGATATACACCTCTGATTTGAAATTGTGTTTTGTAACATTTTTTTCTTCTTCTTCTTCCTACTTCTGGAATTTTGGTAATATCGCAATATTGAATTTCGGAAATGTCTCAATATCATATGACCTTCAACTTTAACTGTTGTTCTTTTAGATCATTAATGAAGATGCTGTGAAAATGGAATGTAATACATGGCTCCAATGTGTTTGTAGGAAACTTCCAAGAGGTTGCAGTAACTTATATTGCAATTCTGATAACTGCTAAAATGCTGTAAAAATACTTCTTAGTGCTAATTTAAGATTTAATCTGAATTGTTCAGAGTAGCACAGCTGCCATAATCTTTTTAGCTAAAAAAAAGCAAAACATAATCAAAAGTAAATTTCTGCATATCATTGAAAAGCTCAATTTTTAATTGCAAAATTGAAAGACAATATGTTTTTCACTGAAATCTTAACTATTTTGATTAAAGCATTCTGCCACTGGGTTTCTTGGCAATCCTATCTTTGATGGAATAAAAAAAGAGACGGTATTTCTAAGGATTTCAGATTTTGCAATACATTTTACAAAATCATTAACAGAAATATTAACATCTGGTCGTGAGTGTTTACTTTGCTTCCCCAGGTTTCTGCCAGCATGGAGATTTTGAATTCCATAAATTCAAAGTAATATAATGGCACACTGGAACAGAAAATTGTGGTATAATCTACTCCCTCCTGACCACAATGTTTAAGTTAAGCACAATTTTACTTTCTCTTGCATGTCACTTGCTTTATGATATAGAAAAGGAATGACGCAACTGTTGTGTAAGACTTCTGAGTAATTGCTTTATGGACGGCCATGTGTGCTCCACCCAGTTAAAATCCAGGTTTGTTCTCACACCAGGTGTGGATGGGTCAAATGTGCACTGAGGCACAACTCCATTTGGTAAGAACAGGCAAGAGTCCATAAAGTTTATAGGGCTACATAAATATATACAAGCTTCTCCTTGAAGTTTCCTGTTTAAAACCTTCTGCTCCTTTGGAAGAATTCTGCATTTAACAAAAGTGAATTCAGAGACAGAGTTTTAGCACCTACTACCTCTTGTCCTGCAAATTGTTTCCAGATTCACTGCTAGGATTGAAGTTGGCAAAAAATGCTTGTTGAAGAAGAAGGATTTAGGCAGGAAATCTGAAATCACAGAATCATATTCCTGATGGACCAAAGTTCATGTAGGGCATTTTCATCTCCTGGACGAGAGCCAAAATGCTACAGGAAATGATATAAACTTTGAGTAATGGTCTCTGACAGGGTGGCAAACATCAAATGCATGATTTTTTTCAAATACATTTATTTTTGGTCAGTTGTGACCCAATATATTTCCAAATCTATATGTATATTTATTTACACATAAAGTTTTGATTTAACTTCCCTTTGTGATCAGTTTTCCAGTAAGAGCTCATAATCAGGGTGCATCCATAGTGAAATTCAAAATAAATTTAAAAAAAAAAAAAAAAAGATCTTGTATTTTTAAACTGCAACAGTTCATAAAGTAGTTTTAATGAAAGAGTGTTCTGGCTTTTAATTTAAGAAGAAGTACAGACAATTTGTGTTCAAATGGTGTACTTGTTTTAAATGTTTGAAGGATAGTATTTATAAAGGCTATTTCAAGCATTTAACTATTGTGAAATTCAGTTTACAAAAGCCTACAAACTTAAATCCTCCCTGTCATTAATGGAGAGAGATCAATATCTCCAGATGGTGACTCTGAACAACTTTGGAAAATATTAGCATAGGATTATGCGGATGTCTTCTACTGTGGCAGAGCTCTGTTTGTTTTTTAAATGGCACAAAGAATTCTGGTGAACAAATAAAATACAGGAAAAAAAAACCCAAAAAAAAACCAAAAAACCCACACTCAGTAATTTTGTGTATTTTAGCGTTGTGTAGGAAAAACCTAACCCTCTGCAAGATATTTTTGTGAGCTGATGAGCACAAATGCAGCCCCTGAGGTGAGAGAACGTGCTCACTCCACACAGACCGTGTTCCCAGCACCAGCATGCTCAGGTGTGGGGGATCCTCCAGCAGATACGAGATTGAAACAAGGGTTTATGACATTCACCCAGTGGATTATAACAGATTTTCGTTACAGGAAGTATTCCATTTTGACAAGATCTTCTTAGAATTAGTAACTTGAGCTTACTAACTTCCTCTTTTTGGTTTCACAGTTTATACCACTGTGCCTGTTACCATAGATACAGTGTGGTTGTTTCCATGGGGACACATGGTGTGCCATAAACAAACAAACTACAGAGCCCTAACTTCACTTCAGAGTCATTATTCTGTGCTACGCTTAGCTAAATGTAAATATTAATTGAAAGACAATGTGAATAACACCACTTTTTTATGGCATATTCAAATTATTTAAATATGTATTTTAATAAATATCCAGCAAGGCATAGTCATCAAGTCTTTACAGAAGTATGAGCTAATAGTTTAAGAAGCTTAAAATCCCAGTTTTAGCTCCTCTTTCTTGTATCATGCACCTTTACCTCTGGGTCTCAGATTTCAACTGTATGAAAAAACAATAACCATATTTACTTGCTTTTGGAAGTCAGATTCAGTCTGATTCTGTCTGTTTCAAGAAATTATTTAAAGTAATTGCTGTTTATTATTATTATTGCTATTTTTAAAAATTATTGAAACCAATTATTTGAATGACAAAACATAATCCAGAATATATTCCCCATAACAGAAGATCTGTTAACTGAAATAATAAGTCTCATCTGAAACCACACTTGGCTTAAAAGACAAGTTGTATATGACCCTGAGCTTCTGATATCCATAAAATCAGTCCCAGCTTTTTAAATTATTAAAATATTGCAATTATAATTGCAAAAGAAAACATTTTTTAAATTTTTTTTTTTAAATCTCAGCTACTCCAGTACAAACTGGACCTGATTCCTACCACAGTCCATTTAATGGAATTTAAAATTGCTCATATCTTTGAATTTCAAATTAGAAGAACCTATTTTTAAGATGGTCCAAGTATTGGTGTCCAAATCTATATGGGCACATGGGCTTAGAAAGTTAGGTTTATTTTCTGTGTTTGACTTGACAAAGCATCATGAAAAATAAGGTGTAAACCTATGTGGTTATTGAGGCTGCATGAATGTCACACACATGAGTAATATGAAAGAATTTAAAGAGTGCATGTACAGATTGGAAACAGTTACAAGAGCATTTATCTTTCAGTGCTAGTAGAAATGTATAGACTAAGCCTCTTTAAATTAATTAAGATTAATTTAAAGGTAAATTTTAAAAGTGTGATTTTAGAACTAAGCTCCACTGAATATCCATGAAGCCATCACCAGACGGTTCAGAGTGTGAAAAACTCACGTTAGCTGGAAGTCCACACTGGGAACATCTCAGATGCCCTGTCAACCAGAAGCAAAATCACCCTCCCCAGCAGCTGTTTAAATCAGACAGGAAGTACTGAGCAAGGATGTTGGGGATTACCAGAGGATGTGTAAAATTTAGATATGGGAGGCAGATTTGGCTATTGAGAGAATGACAGATCTTTTTCATTCAACTTCTCTGATTTTGGCAGTGCAGCATCAGATGACTCTATTGCCATGGACAAAAGGCTGGAGACCTGATATTGTCTCTGAAAGCTGATGGAATGCAGGCTCAAGAACTTCAGTCCTGTCCATTTCCCTCAATATGATGGAGCTATTGCTATGTTTCTGGGATGGGATATTAGCCACAAGCTGTCTCCCAAGCAACCTCCAGAGACAGCTCTTCCAGGGAGCGCTGCCCAAGACACTTCCCTTTTCCAGTGTTTTCTGAAACGTCAGGGACCTGCCTCTCTCAGAGTTACTCTGTGAGGCACAGCAAGTACTGTTCACTGCAGTTAAACTGCTCAAGTGAAGGCTACAGAAGTGTGTGGTTACGGCTCATTAGAGGAGAGTGCATTTTCACCCCATTTCCTGGAGGTTGTCTTCTCACGTGGGTACACTGACACCTGCCTCCGGGTGATACAGCCAGAACCCAAGTCAGCAATCCAGGACATGTCACTTATAAAGATTGCTCTGTGGCAAACACACAAAAGCAGAGTCTCTTATGTCACCCTTTTACTTCCCTGACTCAAATTAATAACCCTGTGGGTTTGTTATTATTTTTTTTTTTTTTCTGATTTGGTTTGGTGTCTGTGGGGATGAAGATACTCAAAGCACTGGAGCAGAGCTGTGCCATGCAGGTTGCACTATTCTTGCCTGGAAAAAGATAATCCTGACAGCCACTGCGGCTCGTTTGGCAATTACACCAAGCCTGAAGTGACTATATCTTATTCTGCTTTGTCCACAATACTATCCTAGAAGTCTTAATATCTGAGGTGGCTGGGTGCCTGCTTTGCTTATTTTGCATTTGTGTACTGCAAGAAAGAAGAAGAGAAGAATAGGACAGTAGCTTGATTTAACCCATGTTCTCCTTTCAATTCCTGCACTGCTGTGACATTTCAAACTTCTTTTGTCAGAGCTGAGCCACATTTCCCAAAGCTGTTGTATAACAATAGCTGGTGGCTGATTTAAAATCACCTGTATGCAATGTATTACATTAGCCTAAACTTTGCTAAATATGAAAGAGTAAAATTCACATGGTTTTTGTTACTGGAAATTTCAGGCAAGTGTTGTGAAGCTAAAATGCTGAGAAAGCAGAAAGAAAACCCCAAAGTTCTCAAAGTGTACTTTAAATCTCATGAGTCAGTGTGGGGATTCTTGGCTTACCTGAGTACTGACCAGTAAAGCAACCCTCAGGTTTTCCATCTGTACTGCACATCATAAGATAGCCTTGTAGAAAATAGGAGTGCTGAAAATGGATTTTCCTAATCACAGCAGGCAGGGAAATGAGAAAAGAAAAGCCATATGTATTTGCACAAAGAGCCTAGAAGAAGAATACAAAGGTTTCTTTTTCCTAAAAGCTTTGAAAATGCACTAGATAAATGTGTAACTCATACCAGGGCTTGGTAACACCATGACATGTTTTATATTAGAATCCCATGGAGAGCAGCCCCCCATAAAAGATCAGCCCCCAAAAGACAGTGCCACGGTCACTGATGGCTAAAACAGGAGTCAGCCCTCTCTGCTGCCAGCTATAGAAGGGGACTGGGAAATAACACAAAGAGTTAACCCTGGGCATCCCTGTCACATCTCACTCGTAAAATATTACATACTCAGGTGGCACATTTGGATACCTCCCCACCTCACTCTTTCCCTTCTTCCCCACAGCTTAGCCCTGATCCCTCAGAACTGTGGGAAAATACAGAATTGTCCCTTTCCACTGCCCAGGTGCACCTGACATCAAAAGCAACCTTCAAAAGAGATGTGACACTTTCAGCTGACACTTCCAGACAACTGTGTCCCAAGCTGAGCAGGGGCATTATGAGTACATTGCCAAGCCTAGAATGTCACGCCCTCTCCCCATGGTGTCCCAGCACAGGCTGGTGGAGGCCAGCTGGGTGTGACCCCACGCCCAACAGGAGAGCAGGCACTGGGGATGGTGCCCTCAGGGGCATTGTGATCCCAAACTGTGCTTGTCTGCATGTTTGCCAGCTGGAATACACAGGGGCTGAAGTCATAGCTTCAGAGCAGGCACTGACATGCTTTTACTGTCATGTACAATCCCCAAAGCCTTGTCAGTTGCCCCTAAAATGGATTTTACTGTTGTATATTAATCAGTAAAAGGAACCTCAGTCAAGACATTAGCTTTGAGATTGAAATGAAAAATTGAAGAGGTGATAGTGCTGAATAAAAGATGATATTAGCCATAAGGCATTTTAAAGAGATAAGAATACAAGGCTGGGATGTCAGGCATTAGTGTATTCTGTGTCTTGGGATCATCTACTTATTTGGATAAAACACCTTTGCATAGCAGATGGAATCTGGTGTAAGCCTGTCATCTGACTGAATGTGCTTGTTTTCCTCTGCTGACAGAGCATGTGAATTGCCCCAGTCAGGATCTAGTTGTCCTAATCTGCATAGGAGGATCAAGGTTCCTTTGCTCAAGGATCCTGGATGTTTCTGGCATGACTCACACTCTTCTGAGCAGCTAAAGGTAAAGACCTTCTAAATAACAGAGACTGCCCTCTCCAGAGAAAAGCTGACTGGGAAAAAATTAACTGAAGGTGTCCAGGTGTTAAAACAAACAAAAAACAAACAAAAAAACCAACAAAAAAGCAAAAAACAAAAAACAAAAACAAAAAAAACCATATATATATAGCCAGTGAATCATTCAGTGTTTTTGTCATGAGGAGCACTGGACTGGCAACTCATTCTTTATTTTGGGCTGCTCTTTAGCATGAGAAAAACCCCTTGTCTTAAGAGGAGGAGAGGACTAGAAATAATTAGTGTACAGCTGTTTATGTGCACTTGGGCTTAGTCAGTGTTTGTATTTCAGTGTGTGGACTGACACCCAGCTCCTGCAGCTGAAGCACATTGGAGTTCTAACTTCAGTGGGTGCTGGGTTAGACTGAGCAGGAGAGTAAACAGCAAATCAACATTAATTGAGGTCACCTATACTTTGAGCAATTATACAGCAGTGCAAATGGCAGGGCAAAACAAACATTGGAAGCACAGCAGTAGAACGGCTCAAAGAAAGAGGAACTGTTCATTCAAACTAATGCTGTAACTGCTAGACATAGTTTTCAAATAAGCTGTCCCTCTTGAATCTGGCAGACAAGATCTTTTGGTTTCACAGGAAGGAGCAATTCTCATCGGAGCAGCTGTAGCCCAAGCTGCAGCAGTGATGAGACAGCTTGACAAATCAGGCCCTTTTAAGGTTACTGCCATTAAATTAGTCACTTGAAAACACTAAATATCAGCTTGTAAGATGATCTTTTTAGTAGGCAAAGGCCTTTTAATTTTTATTAGAGCAATTAGTCCTTTTATAAGTCTCAAAATAAAATTAATCATTGTGTTAATACAGCATGAAATAGCTCCCCTAGTTTCAGGCAGGCACAGGATTTTCAAGGAGGGTTTTTTGCTGTTGTTCATTTACTTTGAGGGGGTAGTGCCTTTTTCCTCTTCATTTACAGCAAGCTTTCTATGTAAGCATAGGTTTGGAGGCACAGGTCTCTGAAGGCAGTGCTGTGCTCAGGAGGGAAGCTCGCCAAAAAGGGAATTCCTTTGCTTTTCTCAATCACATCTTATCCTTTCATCTGAATATACATACAGCCCCAGTGCAGCCTCCCATGAAACTGTGAAATGACACATCCGTAAAAAAAGAAATGTTAGAAAGGTATAATTATAACCCAGTCCCTTCACTGTCTCTTTTTCTCCTCCAAGACTAGTTCTACTTGGATAAATAACATCTTTTTTCTTAATTTACATTTTTAATGTCTTGTTTACCTTTTCCAGGCCATACGGGTACAGAGCAGTTTTTAAATACTTACTCAATGCCTTTTTTACCATTTCAGTACAAAATGTTTTTATTTTGCTGTTATCTTTGGGGTTTTTAAAAATTTAATCCCCTCATTTGTGTATTAAAAATTGCATATATTAATTAATGCACACAATCACTTGTACACTACTCCTTTTGTAAGTTCAAAGCATCAAAGTCATGCTACCAAATAAAACTTCTATGATGTCTAAGGCATTGATTTTAGTTTACTTAACTGCAGAAGTTTAAGATGTTATTTAACCACAACTCTTTGTTCTGTGTTTTTGCTTGACCTCAGTAAGTGGCAGTAATCCTCTTTCCCAGCCACTTCACAGCAAGCTGGCATTCAACTCAGCCTTCAGGTGGCTGTTAACTTAATAACCATACTTTTCCCCAAAATGTGTGGAATAAGGGCACCATTTTCCCAACTCTCCAGTGGTGATGGTGAGCGTACAAAAAACCAAAAACAAACCCCCCAAAAAACCAGTGAATGCTGCTGGACTCAGGAACAGTAAAATAGTGCAGTGAGGTTCTTCAGTGTTCAGTTGTCAGATGTCATGGCCTCTGATCTCACAAATCCTGACATATGCTCTAAATTCTCTACAAGTGAGAAATTGAATGGGATTAATCAAATTCATACACATAAGTATGTGAATGTGCTTCCAGATGCATGACATAATAATGTTGGCAGTATGATATAATGAAATTATCCATATTCTGCCAGAAGATCTCACTATTTGGGACTTAAAATCCAGCAGTCCATTATCCCTATTTTAAGAATTCTTTAAGCGCATGTGAAACAGCAAAACTAAAAGAACAGTGAAAGATAAAGCATCATACTGTGAATATAGTAATGATATTTCCATTTTAATATTTAAATCATCATTTAAATATTGCAACAACTTGAAATATTTATGCACATGCATTCACAACAGTTAATAATTTCATCACTGGAATATCAGTAGGGGGTTAATTTTATTTTACTGCAGAAATCTACAGCTCAGCTAGCCCTCAGTTTGCTTTATGATTAGTGGAGAGAATTTGCTCTTGGGAAGCCTTTAGTGAATATACTGTCATAACAAAGTAGGAATTTGAGGTATTCTCTGGCATCTCCAATGCAGTCATCCACATCTTGTCAAATGACTCCAGCCCTCATTGAATAGATGTCCTTTTCTGTATCTCTACCCTCACAAAAACAGTTGATGTCTTCTAGTCTTTAGCAAATAAAATCTTAATTTGATTTTTGTTAACACTGATATATACTGCAGGGGAATGCTGACTTTAACATTACTTTCCTGTTTTTCTGCCACATTTCAGTTTGAAAAAAAATCCCCCTTTTTAGCTGATTGTTCCAGTTTTACCTTATAGAACTTTGAAGTCTTCCATTTTCATAAACAGAAACAACTCTTTTTGTTGTTGTTGTTGTTTTTTGTTTTTTTTTTTNTTTTTTTTTTTTTTTTTTTTTTTTTTGGTTTTTTTTTTTTTTTTGTTTTGACATTTCCAAAACAGATGTCTGAATCCTCTTTGCTCACTTTATGTCTGTGGTACATGGATTTATTGCATTGATTCCCTGGTGGACACAATTTTCATATTCTGGCTTGCTTCAGTACCAGAAGTGAAATCACAATCTCACAGTTTACTTCAAAAATCAGAGCAGTTGATAGGTCTCAGAATGGCCATCCTAAAGGAGTCTAGGATGCTAAAACTTATTTTATTTTATTTTATTTTATTTTATTTTATTTTATTTTATTTTATTTTATTTTATTTTATTTTAG
>VWZN01007699.1:1314-14646 GCA_013396955.1 Regulus satrapa
TCAGGTATTTTATTACATGTGTGAAAAAAAAAAAACCAAACAGACTCATCATTTATCTGCAAAGGAAAATACACAAGATCATGTTTTCTGTGTTGCTACTCTAGTTACCCTGTCTCACTGTAAAATAATCTCCCCCCCCCCACCAAAGGCTTACAAGTGAATTGTATCTGATTTTTCTCACTTTCTTATTTTAGGTTATGAGTGGTATTTACCTCTGTGCTAGAGTAGTATAAATGCAAAAGGTATGAGGAAATATTTAAATACCAAGAGTAAACCTATTTCCCACTCAAATTTTGTGAGAGTGTGCATTTTCTAAAATTTTGATCATATTTTTTTTTATTTTTTCTAATACCAGATCACAGTATTAATTACAGCAATTACAAAGTATTGTCTGATGGAAATGTCTGTGCTCTTCCCCTAGTGTGTTTTGAGAAATCAATTATAGGAAAGTGTTTTCAGAGAATGAGAGTTGCTTTAGGCAAAGCACCATTCACTTCTGATTAAACAATTTTCCTCCAGACTGAAAAGGACTTCTTATTTCAGTTTCTGCTTAGATGGATATTTATCCTTTTAGTATAACATACTCTAATAGCAGAACTGAAAATTCTTGATAAAGGGGCAATTTAAAAGATTTTTTTCAGGCAGAATCCAGGAACTGAGAAGATGAATCCAGACTTTGGAAATCCAGAAACTGATAAGAAAGGTAAATAACTTCTGATGCTGGAAAAAAAGAGATAGAAAAACTGAAGAAATTAAGAAGTAGTCAAAAGGACTGCAGCATTTAGACCAGGACAATTAAAACCACAAAGCTCTGCAACGTGAATGTCTTTAACAGTTTTCTAGGCTGAAAAGCTATAATTCTGCAAGCATGATATGAAAGAAAACTGAATATTAGAGTAAGTTTCAAGCATTACAGAAATGGATCATATAAATTATGAAAACACATCAGCTGACAATGGTGGGAGGTACCTGGTCAATTCAGTTTTAGCCAGTTCATATTGTTTCAGAGGTCAATGCCGGGTAGAGAGAGCAAATGCCACAGAGCACATTTGTAGGAAACTATATTCCCTGTTTTCCTTCTTTGCCTAAATCTAATTTAGACCCAAACTGAAAATTGTTGTCTATTAATAATATCATGAACCTTGAAGCTCAGAAGCTTCCATAATAATTCATGCTGGTGTGCAAAGAGAAGAGTTGCTCAGTGCTGTTCCTCTCTGAGATTCCATAAAGCAAGAAACCACTGGCAGCGTTTCTGGGACAAAGGGAGATGGTGAGCAAATGCCTTTAATCTGAATTGCAATTTTTGAAAAAAAAAAAAGAGCAGTGAAGATTTGATGTATATTTCAACTTGGGAGGTGATGAATCAGTGACAGCCACGGGAGGAGGGGAAAAAAAAAAAACTGTGGAAGGCACACTTAGGTTGTCCTGGTACAAATTTCAGTCTCACGTTATGTGGCAGGTGAGCTGGCAGGATCAGAGCTCCAGGTCCTGGAGTGAGCAGATCCATTATGGTATCTGTGCTCTTTGAGGACCATATGATACTGAGGGTTTTTTTGGTTGGTTGTTTTTTGTTTGTTTGTTTTTGTTTTTTAATACTGGTAGTATAAGTGCAGGGGTTTATTTGCAATGAAGGGATAGAGAGATGCACCTTCCTGTAATACCAGTGATGTAAGACTGAGAGCTTCTGGGTGAAACTTCACAGAGAAACAGTGATTCCAGCAAGGTCTCCCAAGGCAATACTAAATACAAGTTATAATTCTTGTACCATGAGAAATGGGAATGCTCTCAAGTGAGACCTTGCAGTACTTTCACTGGAGTTTATCTGATCCAAACTGCTGACTCTGCTGACCCAAGACAACAAAAAATGATTGGAAGCACATAAATAGAAGAGCAGGAGGGGACAAAAGGTGTCATTAGTGGAGGACTAAATTTAAAAATGTTCTAAAGTGTGATTGAAGAAGCTAACAAAATAAATAGATAATTTTTGTTCCTTAATAAATACTGTTTTTTCCCAAAGAAAAATGTTCCAAGATACAATCCAGGAACATGGCTATGAGAAATACTGTTTGGCAAGGTTATCCCAAGGGATTTTTGTTTTGTGGATGAACTTCTGTGAGGGATCCTAAATGCTACTATTTGTCACATTTTCAGAATAAAATTTTAGATAATGCTTCCAGCTTTTCAGTATCTAGATTAACAGTAATATAAATAATATAGGCTGCTGAGCATTTTCTATTAGAATTTCTTAATTATAATTGTGACAAATAGAGATTTATAAAAAAATCTCACAACAACTTATTATCAAAATTGAAATAATACTTTTTCAGTGTTTGGGTGACTCTTAAATTATACTTTCTCAGTGTGCCACCTAATAATAGTTCAGTCTTTCCCTTTTCCCCAGTCAAGTCAGGCCTGCACTACTTATGATGCAATTCAGGTTTCCTATAGAGTGCCATCATAAGAGGCTTATGAATGTCAGTGGATTAGAAAAGAGTCAACCTCTACCAGTGATGGTAGAGGCAATTCCAGCGATGTGATATAGCTCACAATAAAAATTAAGTTTGAGATTGCAACATCTTGTAGCAGAGTTCATCTCAAGATCTTCTAATAAAATATTTTCATGCTTAAATACAGAAAGTTTCCATTTGGCAAAAAAAAAAAAGCTTCAAGATTAAATATTTAACCAGTACTATATTTAAATTTTTCTAATTAAGAATTTTCTTGGGGTTGGCAAATGGTATATTGGGGGATGAGAAAAGAAGCTGCAACTTCTTTCACAAACCATAGGTTTTGATAATTTACAATTAAGTGCTATGGAAAAATTATTCTGAGTACTTGAGCTAGTACTTGATGTATTTACAGCATTTTTGGGAAACATAATCCTGAGATATAATGGAAGAACTCAGTCTACTGATGGAGTGTATCCTAACAACTTGCAACAGCAAATCATTATGCACTGGCAAAACTCAGTGGAATGCTATCAAACTTTCCTATTTACCTGACATTTAATATAATTTTTTTGTAAAGCAATATTTAATTTAAAATTATTTGTGATATGATAGAATATTTTGAACAAGTTATTGCAACTAGCTACAATCCTTGTGGTTTTTAAATCATTAAAATTTCATAATTTTTATTACGATACTGTCAGAGACAAGGAATATTCAAAGTCATTTAGTTTGTCTGTTCTCATTAAATATTTCCACATCCCTGCTGATAAGTAACAACATTCTAAAGATAGTAGGAGCCACAGTAAATTGCATTTCTTACAATTATATTTATTGATAAATTTATTAACTCTGTTTGCATTTTATGAAGTTTTCACATTATCATGCATTTCAGAAAACATGAAATCTGCTTTTTCTATGAGGGCTGCTGGACATGTATTTTCCAGATAAGGAATATTTGAGACACAGCAGCCATAATAGTTACAGTTAAACAAGAGTACTTTAGAGCAATGGAATATCTGATGTCTTAAGAGAAAAAATCATGTATTCAGCCACTGTAGGAGTTTAAAGTGATTAGCTGAAAATACCCAGCAGAAATGAGGGAATAAAGAACTTGAGTGCTGAGAACTGATTCTTTGGGTCTCTGAAGCTTATAGATAGCAAAATATTTTTGTCTGATTGAGGGAAATATTATGAATGCTGAATACTGGTAAGCTCATGGGAGTGTAAGAACCAGCAGATAGATTACGACTAGAGAGTTATGACTGTACAGAGGCCATTTGATCCAAGAAAGAGAGCTGCAGTGCCTGTATGCTCAATTTTAAAGAAGGCTCAAGTTTAGAAGAGGTTCCAAGGAGTACAGCAGCACAACTGTTGTCAATATCAGATTTGACCTTGATCTATAAAGGTGTGCAGCTACATGACAACCAAGCAATGAGACACATTGCAAGAGCCTATGCCATGTAGCTTTTGGGGATGGGCACTGCAATCTGTAGTTGTATTCTTTTTAAAAAATCTGTATCTCCTGCACTTTTTCCATTATTAAAATGGGGCACAGAAGTTCTCTTGCAATATGTATACCCTTGCTTTTTTCCAATATATGTTTCTTATGTATCTGATTGCAAAATAGCATGTTGAGTTGACTTTGACCAACAGCCAGATGTTCATGGAGCCTTCATTCCCCCACTCCCTCCCTCAAAAGACAAGAGGAGAAAATAAGATGAGTAAGCTTACAGATCAAGATTTTTTTTTAAAAAAAGGGGGCCACTTATTGTTTACCATCACAGGCAAAACAAACTTAATGTGGGGAAAAAAACCCAAATTATTGCCAATTAAAATATATATGAATGGTGAGAAATTAGGAGAAAATCAAAAGAGCAGCTTCCAACCTATCCTTCACTCTTTTTCCCAGGCTCAAATTCATTCCTTCATTCCCACTCCTCACTCCCTCACCATGTTGCAGAGAGGATGGGGAATGAGGCCTGTGGTCAGTTCATAAAGTTCAGTCAGTTCAGCTCCAATGTTCCTTCCTCCACACAGTTTTTCAGTGCTCCAGCATAGGCCCTGAAGGCTGCAGCTTCCTTCAGAGCCTGTCACCTTCTCTGGCATGGGATCCTCCAGATGCTGAGGTGTGGATAGCTGTATTTACATGGTACTCCATGGTTTGGATATCCAGAGATATCCACTCTGGGATGCTCCTCTCAACTGGCTGCAGAGAACTGCCTGCTCCACTGGGGCATCTCCAGTAGCTTCAGGGAAATCTCTGTTCTAGGACTTAGAGCATCTCCTCCCAGTCCTTTCTAGAGTCCACAGGGCTATTTCTCATGCTTTTCCTCTCACTACTCAACACTACTTTGTCCTTTTTAAATAGGTTTTCCCAAGGTGCCCCACACATGGCTGAAGGGCTTTAGCTGTGTCTGGCAACGGGTCCAACAAAAGAGAACTGGAATCAGCTGTCTCCCAGATGGAGCAACTCTGGCCCCTCCTCACAGAGACCAGGGCTGCAGCCCTCCCCCGCATTGCCAATACCTCAACACCCACACACAAGAAAGAGGCGGTAAGTGACAGCTCTGGATGAGAGTATGACAAAGGAAAGGAATGAGAAGGCCCATTGGAAATGGGTAAATGAGAGAATATTTCAGCTGGGCTTCAAAACTCCATTGGAAATGAGATGCATTCAGGCAGTGAAACTCAGAGTGGCTCAATTAAGAGCTATGGCCAGAAATGTCAGAAGCACCGACTGCCCGCATTAAAAGGTTGGTAAATAAAAGAAAGTTATAACATCAGAAACAAAAAGAAAGGGAATTTTTATAAAGTTCTTTAATTCCTGTTATCTTCAAAGCCTTGTTTACTGGTTTTTTGTTGTTTTTTTTTTTTTTTTGGTGTGGTTTTAGGAGAACTTATAAATGCAGTGTATTTAAAATACTAATTTTCTGGATTCAAAACATAGCAACTCTATTTTGAATACTATTAATCTTTAAGCACAATAGGAATCAGGGATTCCCTTGCATATTTTTAATCCTCTGCACACTTTTGGTGTAATAAACTGCTTTGCTGGCTTGTTTGTAATATATCTTGTGATACATTCTGCAGTCTGAGCAATTACTGAACTCATTTAAATTCTAAGATAAGGCACTTTTCTCCCGTTTTAAGCATAAGGTCTAAAGGTGGCACTAAATTCTGGAGATTCTGAGGGTTTGAGAGCTCAGTGAGTTTTCTGAGTTTACTAAAACTTTCTTCCATAATTTAGACTCCTTTATTAAAAAAAAAAAAAGAAAAAAGAAAAAAGAAAAAAATCAGTTTAAGCATAAACAGTCTTCCCCTTAAGTGCTTAATGTTAAACTCACTGAAGTTAGTAGAAAGAGTTCTGAGGGCTGCATCAAACTTGAAATGGAAGTCTGTGCCCTTTATTACTGACAAAAGGTCTGCACACACAGAACTACACAAAGACATATTCGATATATTTTTCTTTTGGCAGAATTTCACTCTCTATCTTCACTGTCTACCTTTCCCCACACTCTCTCTATCTGTTTCCCCCTCTGTCCCTTCTTTTCTCTTTCTCATAATACTTTAATCAGATTTTGTTATTTTGACTCAGTTTTCTGTTACTGGATCTCCATGAGGACAGAAAACAACACACTGTCCAAAAATAATGTTCACCTCCCAGAGCTTCAGCTGGTTCCGGCAATAGGAATTTGCTTAATACCTCCATCTTAAGGACTTATCACTTGTGAAAAATAATGAAATTATTTAGAATGTATTTAATCGCAAGCCAAGATTTATAGATTTGAATGTCTAACCATAAGCTTCAAATCCCACATTTAATTACATAAATGATCACTCATTCTCAAAAGTCCTCAGCATCCTGCACTTTTTAAATGCAAAACTTTTTTAATGAAACTATTAGGAACCTAGGTAGATTTAAGAACCCAGTGTTAATCACCTGGGTTACATTTAAGAACCCAGCATTAATTGGCTGGGTTTAACATGGAAGGTGATTCTACCAAATCTCTTCTTAAAAGAATAACTCCATTTATTGTTTCTAACTCCTTACAGAAGTGATTTGCATGCACAAAAAGAATCTGAAAGCTTTATATACAAAAGTCTGACTGCAACTTTTTGTTTTGTTTTCTCTTGTGAGAACGCTCACAAGCAAAAACATTCTTCTTTTTATGAAGTTCTCTATGTAGCACAGTATTTTTAAAACCCTGCAAAATGAATATAACAAGGATTTTTTAATTTTTTTTTTTAAATGTGATTCTTATAAAACCAAAGGTGAATTACCAAACTGTTCTGTATTCACAACCATGCACTGGAATTTCTCAGACACAGTGTGTTTTCAGCAGCAAAAAATGTACATGCTAGTTGTGCTTCTGGTAAAAATATTTGAATTGTATTAGTAATTTTCTTATTATTATCTTTCTTTAATATTTCAACTTAGTAATCAAAACTGCTGTATTTTATAGTAAAAACTATAAAGTATATACCAGATTTGATATTTTCATACTCCATTCTTTTTTAAACAAGGTGCATATCAGTGTATTTTTCAATGTGTGAGTACAGATTGTGCTGATGGTTGTGAATCCCACTAAATAGACAATCACAACAGAAGCTCATAGGTAAAATTACAAAAGAGAGATTTTTCAACAATTGGATTTACTGTATCACCTTCACCCTTTGCAGCTTCGAAAGATGAAAACTACAGGTTGCAGACACTGTTCTGGCAGGTGGGATTTATAGATCTTTACAGGCAGCCAGAGTCAGCACATTCCCATTCTAAATGTCACAGCCTTTCAACCCTGCTGTTAAAGGCATCGCATGATTATAAGAGTGTTACGAAGGTGCTCTACTTTTTTATTTGGGGGAAGAGGTGCTTTAAAGAAGGGATACTCGAATGTACAATAACATGGGGCAAGGAGTAGTCATGCCAGGACCTTCTCTGCATGCTCTCAGGGGCTCTGTCACCTTCCTCCAACACTTGTTTTGGGGTTGGCATGTGGACCCCAAAACACATGCCAACATGTGTTTGATGACCAGTCAGCCCTGCCAGGGACAATGACAGAGCCTGAGGTGGATGTCTGGGATGGAGCTCGATTGGAATGGGCTGTAAGGTACCCTTCAACTGGGGCTGCTCTAAGCTCACACCAAGTGATGGCCATCTCATGCCAGGGACCTCCCTCCACAGCTCCAACCTACCAACTTGGAATTCCAGTTAGGCCTCCGCCCAGACCCCTCTCTATGCCTGTGCCAAGCACTGGTCTCAGATAAGTGAACTCTGGCCCCCAGTTTTGGTAGGCTGACCCTGGAAAGCAGACAAGTATCAAAGTTGCTGGGAAGTTTCCCGTAATTTACCCATAAGGGTTAAATATGAATCTGGGGACAGGGACATTGGCAGAAAGAACCTGTACAAGACAAGAAGTCTATAAAACTGTTGTCTTCAAATTTGTGTGACTCTTTTTTTAAAAATAGGGATCTGATTGTATATGCAAATATTCCCTCATCTTTAGTGCAAGAACTAGATTTGTCAGGTGAAATCTGAAGCAGTAGTGGAATGCATCCTGCACAGCACAAGATGCTCTCACAAGGGCTGTATAGGTAAAGTTTAGCAGGGATGGTGAAACTCTTTAAATGTGTGCTACTAGAAATGAGCAAAGTACAAGTTTTTGTATTTTACTTCAGCTGTGATGAGGCATGAGATAGAGCCTTACACTAAAATAACAGTGATTAGAAAGGAGACTCACTAGATCCAAAAGTCATATTCTATGGTGTATATGTTTTTCTAAAAGCAAATTCTTAACTGACTGGAACTGTCAATTCTTTTAATACAAGCCAGTTAAGAAAGCTAAAATTATTTGGAAAAAGAAGTCCATCACAAACAATCCAGACAATGGCTTTAAAAAAAAAAAAAAAAAAGTTGAATTTTGCATCAGCTGAACTGCTGAAAAAAACTGTACTCTTAATAGTGAGAGATACTTCATTGCAGCCTGCAAATGCAATCTCCCTTTCACTTGTCCTCCTCACAGGAATTCAAGGTTTGACCTTAGAGACATCCAGGAGAAAAGACCATACAGGTGACTTCATGATCTTACACAACATCTGCTTAATGACATTTCCTTACTTATCGAAGTTTGACTTCCTAATCCAAAGCTAAGCACAACCACAAACAGCTGGTACAAGACACAAAGTCTAAAATATTGACCAGCAACTGAAAAACATCTTGAAGAGTGAGGTTCAAGATTGTTTGAAGCACCCTTCCAGCACCACTATACAAAAAGCTGAGATTCTTCTGAGCTTCAGTTATTTCCTAAGATAATTTTCTGTTCCTGCATTTATCCACTGAACTTGATTTAAACCTCACATTCTTTTTGCTCCATAAATTTTACATTATTGCAGTAAATTCCTTAAAAGCAGATTCAGAGCTACTGCAGAAATTATGAACAAGCATGGAAGCAATCTGTTGATGGACTCTACTGTCTTAAAAATTTTAAAATAGTATTAAAAGGGTTATATTAAGGAAAACAAGATATTGCTTTGAATATAACAAAAAAGACCATTTCATTCCACTTTTAAGTGCTTATAGTATTGGCCACAGAAAGCCCATGACTTAAGGAAAGCAGTAATCATCAAGTTTTCATGTCCAAAATTATATTCCTGTGCACAAGCTGTATTATTGTGGAGTTCAGCCAAAGTCCTTCCCACTTTCAGAAAAAAAAACAAAAAGCCAAAAACAAACCAACAAACCTGCCCGATTTCAAAGATGGAATGGACCACTGTGATTCTCCTTTGTGAAGATCAGTCTGGAAAACTAAATAAAGACTTCCATATCTTTGAGCATGAAAAGAATCCTATAACCTAGTATTTCACATTGAAATATCCATGATCTATGTATCATTCAGGTGTATAGGTGAAATAGTGAGACCTGTTGGCAACATATTCTTATATTTTCATTTCATGCAACCCCTTCTTTTACCATATCATGTAAGCAGTATAATGATTCTGCAGATTATTATTTCATCATTAAATAATCCTAACTGTGGTAAAACCACGTGGGGAAAGATAATAAGCTATTCATTTCAACAAAGTGAATGATGACAGGTTTTACATTAAAAAAGGCATGTGAAGAAATGTCCCTCTGAGTAGGCCAGCAAGGGAGAGAATTTTTCTTTTATGTTTCTTTTTAATCAGTTGCCGGATTATATTCATTAAATAAGATCTATATTTCAGGTAGATAATGGAGAAGTTCCTATTCATACATGCATAAATCACTATGTGACATTTAGGTTTAAAACATGCAGAGTATTCAAAGGCATTGTTTTAATCATGTAAGTGAATTTTGTATTGAGGTTATCTGAATAATCAGTCACAGGAAAAATAAAAATCTAAAAAGCAATGTATCAGGAGTTGGAGCTTCTATATTCGATTTAGGACAAGCTAAGCAATGATCAAATGACCAAATTATGACTTGTAGATGATAAAGCAGTTTCCAAGGGAACATTACAGCAGTGGCTCCCGTATTAAAAATGAACAAAAAACAAAGGTGTTTAAAGAGGAAAGGGATAGTAAAGTGTGTCGTGCATTTAAATTATTTTACAGTACATGCACGAATAACTAACCTTTTTTTTTTTTTTTTTTGGTAGGTGATAATCTTTCTGAATGCTGACTTCAGAAAATTCTGGGAAAGTCAGCATATCTAAAAAGTCTGTGATAAAAAATAGGTATGAAAATTGAAAATTTTATCTTAATTTTTCTGTCTCTCAAAGCACATAATATAGAAGCTGTGTAATTATTTTAATTTCTATCCTGCTGATTACATAGAGGCATACTTTTAAATGTGCATACTACTGCAAAATAAGATAGAATAATGGGCAAATGAAAACTGTAGCAAACCACTAATAGTGAATAATATCTGATTTATTATATCTAAATGGGAGACATCTACATTCCAGCAATGGATATAGAAGAGCACATTAATCAAGAATAAATCTAACTGAACTAAGTCCAAACAACACAGGATATCTGTGAATGCAGCCAAAGACTGTTAGCACTTTATAAAAACAAGTAAATAAATATTCATTTTTATAAAAATTGCTCCACTCTTCTCAGCATTCAGCCTTGCTGGCGCAGTGTTCCCTATAATGTGGAGATTTACTGATAGGTCTCTTGCCCTAACACAGCACCTTGGGGTCAGAAGTTGCATGTCCAGATGCTGATGGCTACTTTTAATCAGCATATAAGGATGACAGAGCTATGCTGATTAGTAAATCCTGCCATTATCCAGTGAAGCTGCCTGGTAAAGTTCACCCTTGTTCAAGAGCTCCAAGACAGTGCAAGGATGCAGTGAATGTATCTACAGTGCATTAACAAACAGATATCATTAATCATGAACAGCAGTCTTGTTAAAAATACCAGCCTGCATTTCTTTGCTAACATGAGAAATCACGAGCCCTTGAGTCACATTCTTCTTAATTATGCTGAGATTTATGGAAGAAAGGTATTATAATAGATTTCTCAAAACAAGATTATTATTTTTACACATTATTTTTTACCTGAGTTCCAGTGAGAACAGCAAGATTTCAGCCCAGTTCAGACAGAGCAAGAATGTCACCATTTTTTCTAGTAGGAGCACCTTTATCTTAGAATAACAAGATAGGCATAAAATCATTACATTTACAAATTTTGGTTGTTATTTTGTGAGATCATGTGTGATCAGGGGAAGCTTATTATTGTCCTCTACTCTTTTTTTTTTTTTTTCCATTAGAGAATCAAAGAAATTTCATGTAAGCATAGTTCATTCTTTTTGTTGCCATTTTGTTCCTTCCTTACTGTTCTTAGTGGAAAACAGTTAGGTATTCAGCAGTGACCCAACAGAAACATCAATCCTTTCTGACTCTGAAAAGCAAAAAGACTGCAAAGGAAGAACATAATGCACCTTTCAGGATCGTTTTGACTTATCAGCCACAATGATATGAAGGTTATTTATTATCTGTCTTAAGGAAACATATTTTTCTCTGAAGTAAAGTGCCATTGGTAAGTGCTGTTTGCTGTGGAACTATTCACTTGTAAAGCTCTGGGACCCAACAAAAAGCCTCAAGTCACTTTGTTGCCTTTCTTTTTGTAAAAGCAGCTTTTAAGTAATGCAAAAAAAAGATAATAGCTATGCTGAAAATAGTTGGAGACCACTGCTTTGAGGACCCTTTACTGCAGTTAATCTCTCAGATGGCTGCTATCACTACCACTCTTTCTGAAACATTTCCTAATTGGCTCCCTGAAAGTTCAGCTTCTTGCCCTTCAAAGAGTGGTAGTATGGCTGCTGTCAAAGGAGGAGCCACTTAACTCAAGGTATGATTTTAATAGAAATTCTGCTTTCCCAGAAGCGTTATTGCCTATATCTTTTATTTTCCCTCATGACTTTGTTTTCCTCCTATGTTAACAAAAAGGACAGAAGAGCTTGGAGGCACAGAAACCTTACAAGAAATGCCTGTTTAAAATAGACAGTCAGATTCTGCTCTTGTGTACATTGGTGTGATGATTAAGAAAGAGGTGGGTCATTCTTCCCTGGTAATATTTTCACAAACCAAGTGCAAGAAGGAAGGAAGACCTCAGATTAACTTTGCACCTCAGGCTGTAGTTTTCAATAAAGCTTAAAGTACCCCCAGACTCAGTCTGTTTTCACAAGATATTAGAATTTTTTAACTTCAGACAGGATTAA
Source organism: Regulus satrapa (assembly GCA_013396955.1). Taxonomy (NCBI): domain Eukaryota; kingdom Metazoa; phylum Chordata; class Aves; order Passeriformes; family Regulidae; genus Regulus; species Regulus satrapa. Next base: position 13,471 of record VWZN01007699.1, read on the forward strand.
TATGATTTAAGAAAAGACTTTAGTCATTCAACTACCACAGAACAACATTTCTTCATTTACCCTCAGTATTCTGTTTTGATTTTTCATGAAACTATGAGACAAAGAGTTTCTTATCCAATGTAATTTCCCCCAGAGTATGTACAAATGCTGGGAAAAAAAAAATCTAGGGAAGTTAATGAAAATAAAAAATATTTCCACATGAGTTTTTAATAAATTTACTACTTATGTGGCTAATTGCAAAACATTTACTAATAGCCAAGAATGGGAGAAGATGGATTATACTTCTCAGATAGCACTTCTTGGTTCAAAACACCTAAATATTCATTCATAAACTTAAATACTAAGCCAGATTCTGACTCAGTGATTCTCTTGACAAGCAGTTAGAAGATTTGCCTTGCTTCCCGTGAATGCAACTCTTTAAAATAAAAGGTGAAACTTTATCCAAAGGCATTGAGATTAGCCCGGGGACTCCCAGTAGCCTAACTTTCATTCTTGAGCTGCACATGATTCAGAGGCAGATCAAAGAGATCTGCCTTGCAGGTAGGACTAGGGCTGGGAAGACTGGGCAGCCCATAACACAATGATTTGGACATGCTCCTGTGAGACGGGTTGTGAGAAACTATCTCAGACTCAGAGAATTCTCTCTCTTATGTAGGGTGAAGCACTCAGCTTACTGGGTACTTCAGTAGAGGGGGGGAGTAAAACTATTGTTGTCAGTAGGGGGAGAAAACTATTGGTGTCTCTGTAATTTGCAATCTGATGTCTTAGTTATTTGTACTTCCTGTAAGAAATGTATGAAAGGTCTCAGAAAGTTTTTTCTGAAGTCTTAAGCTGTGCCAGAGGAGGTTTAGGTCAGATATTAGGAAAAATTTCTTCACAGAAGGGGTGATTGGGCATTGGAACGGGCTGCCCAGTAGGTGATGGAGTCACCATCCCCAGAGGTGCTTAAGAAAAGACTGGATGTGGCCCTTAGAGCTATGGTCTAGTTGACAAGTTGGTGTTCAGTCATGGGTTGCACTCGATCTCTTTTCCAATCTAAATGATTCTGTGATTCTGCTCTACTCAAAATTGATTAATTTTTTTCTGGATGCTTCTTTTCAGAAGAAAAAAAAAGAAAAAAAAGTAGTCAGATTTTGTTTCTTCGAAGCCTATAATTTGGCTGCTGGACAACAGAGA
>VWZN01007699.1:19367-42214 GCA_013396955.1 Regulus satrapa
TATTGATTATTGGGTCAATATATCTTGAAATTCAGCTCAACAAAAAACAACATCTATTTATCACAGCAATTTTAGAGACAAGTAAACTGAAAAAAGGTAGATTTATGAACCTACCAAAGGTCACACAAGTGAGCTAGAAGCAAAACAAGGAATAGGTCTTCTGAAAGCCAGATTCCAATCCAACATGTGCACAGCTAGGCTTAAAATCAGTAGTACAGAGAAACAAAGCAGCCTGATAAGAAAGGAAATTGATGGTAAATGATACAAGAAATAATGCTACGGATGTAATTTTGTTTCTTGTGTCTGGAAAAGTCCAGGACAAATGCAATTCAGAATGATTTCTGGTTCAGCTATGCAGAAGAGTTGCCCCAGCCAGCATTCTATACCATTATATACACTGAGTTCTTATAATGTGATGAGGCTGGTGAAAAAAAAAAGCCCATGGAATTTAATCATATCACAGCTGCTGACCCAATTCAGCATAGACATTAAATTTAATGGCATTCTTTATTCCTGTTTGATTACTTCAGTTTGATTCAAAATGGCAACTAAAATATCTTTTTTTCCAGCAGATAATGAGTTAATCCATTAAAATATGCTCTCTGGAGTTGAGAAATACAGAACAGTAACTAAGATATGCCAGTAAATAACCTAACACTTGTATATAAATCTGTAACAATTCTGCATTTGCACAATAGCAGTATGTGACACAGGTTGCAGGCTATTTTGTTTTCACTGATTTTGATATCCCACAATTTCTAGAACTGAAGAAGATACCTTGGATCACAACAAAAGCCAGACTGATGGCTGACTTCAGACCTACAAGTAAGCAAGGGAGAAAAATTAGAATCTCTTGAAAATATGAATAAGACTTCAATTATTCACAGATTATAATTTCATTTCTGTGATCCATAACCAGGAAATCTAAAACCTTTTAAATTTTAATTAACTTCTAATGTAGGGATTAAAATATTTTTAAAAAATAAACAACTTTCCTGGTAACTCTTGTGGAGTAAATAGCAATAATATGAATACAAAATCTTCGCCAAATCATAGAATATCTCCAGTTTGAATGAACCCGTAATCCTCAAATCCAGATCCCTTCCCCTTGCAGGGCAATCTAAAACTAAAGGGTGTTGAATCTTAAACAGGATCAGAGGAATACATTTGTACCTTGGAGAAATTATTTACCCACAACAATGGGGTCAAAATATCAGGTGCTCCTACAAAAAACTACAGTAGGATTTTTTTCATTATTCACCTGTTCATAGAGATTCCCCCTAGAAGTCAGTCATCTGAATTGCATGGTCTCCACGTGCATTAGGGTGAGCAACTGCCCATACTGAGTTGAAACAAAAAGTGTTCAACTACAGAGTGGTCAAAACAATTTCTCTACAACCAAATATCCTTGGCATACAGCCACATAATCCCCTCCATTTTATTGAACAAGTGCTGTCTGAAAAATAAATCTGTTGTTTGAGGTAATTCAGAAAGGCTTTTATTTTGATCTGTTTTTTTTTGTTTTGTTTTGTTTTGTTGGTTTTTTTTAATGGAATCGACTACTCTAAAAGGAACAGGAAATATACATAGATTATCTCTTTAAGTAAAACAAACATCAGAAAAATTCTTTGGAAACTTGTTGACCTAGTTTTCAGGAGTGTTGCTAGGTTTCTTCACTAAACAAGAAAATGGAAAGGTGTACATATCACATAATGTGAATAGTGAAAGTAATATATAGATTTAAATAGAGTGTCTGAAATGTCTTTCTTTCAAGTTCATGTGAGAAGAAGCCTCATTCTACCAAAATATTCCTGGAGTTACATTTTTTCTCAGCCATTTCAGATGAATGTATGCTTGTTCTGTGTCTAGTAAAACTGAGTTAATTCCCACAGACAGAGCAGCCAGGCTGCAGGATTTCCACACTGCTTTTGCAGTGGCAGTAAATATGCACACCCCAATTATTTAGACTTAGCTCCAAACAAAGGTCTATGAGTCCAAAGCCTTACAATTCTGTTTAAATTTTGAGCACAGTATCCATTCTTTGAAAAGACAAATTCAACTGCAAAAAATCCTAAAAATGGCCAGGAGATGGCTGGGATAAAGTAAAACTCTTTGTTTTTCCACCTAGTAGTGCTGCTTAATAGCTACTTCAATTGATAAGTATTTGTTGGGAGAGAAATAATTCTGAGTTCTGGCAGCAGCAGTTATTCTTGCTTGGAGTTAACTAGTCCATCTGAGGAAGGTGTGATAACCTCCTGATACAAATCAGTGGCCCCAGAGCTTGCTCTAGAGGCTTTAACCATAGCTCCCCAGTACCTGAATTTAATCACATATGGTGTGGTCAACTGCATACTGTACTCCTCCTGCAGCACTGCTGCAGATATCCATAGGAATTTTCAGGCAAGGGAAAAGCTGCGTTCAAACTGCAGGAAGTTCCCCATGACTTATTTCAGGAATTGATAGTTCTATATCTAAAAGGTGTGTGAACAAATGTTAAGCATAAGGGATTTCAAGTGTAACAGGTTTAAATTGGAATGTCTGCCTTCTTGACTCAGGAATATTACCAGCAAAGCTGATGCTCTGCCTTGTGGATATATGCTTCAGAAGTGTCATGGACTGAAAAATAGGATGGCTGTTGTGTTATTATTGCATTGCTTCACTGTGCAATGGTTACTGGTTACAGCTTATTTTCAGTAGACATTGATCAGGACTTTGTTATTTACCATTACCTGTCTCTCTGTGCTCCTTTCCCCTTGAAAAAAGTGTGATTTAATGGGACAAACATCATAGTAAGAAATGGGACTGTAAGAGGAGCCAAAACTGGTTATGCTGTTTCAGTTTTTTTCAGTCTCTAGGAATAGGTAAAGCTTTCTTAGGCACCAAATAACTTGACTGCCTATGGTCTGGGTTCAGATTTGGCTTAAACCCTTGCATGCTGTTGACCTTCAGGAAAGCTGATATTCCAAATTTCTAGTTTTGCAACATTTTAAGGTTGAGATTCAGGCTGTGAATGAGTCACCCAGGATCCTTTCTGTTGCATGGTCCCTTCAGACCTTGAGAGGGGTCAAGCACAAACTTGTGAGACAAGAGATTCCCAAGCCCTACAGATCCTTAGCAGTGAGCTTTCTCTTCTTTTATTTATTTTTCTGTCTTCCTTTGAAAAGAAAACCAAACAAAACAAAAATAAAAATATCACAGTAGGTAAACTTTGTTTTCAAGGATGAGTTAGAAGGTTGAAGAAACTTCATAAAAACAGAGTCTTAAGTGAAAACAACACATTGATGAGCAAAAATTCAAATCCTTCAGATTATATTTATCTCCAAAGAGCTACGACAGGCTTGAAATTACTCCTGTCTTTCCTTGACCTTGGCAGGTTTCCAGGAAAGAAAGCTACACAATCTGGAGAGCTCTGATGCAGGTTATGTAGGAATAATTCAGGGGCTCTATTTAAGGAACATGTACTGCATCCACTTATTTTCAACAGATGCAAGGATAAAATGTAACTATCCTAAAGAGAAAGAATAACAGAGAAAGTATGATAGATAGGAATGTATTGAAACTTTCAGGAAAAAAAACATTGCATTAAATTCTGGCAGGTGACTTTTTTTTTCTTTTTTTTTAGAGAAAACACTGATAAAAGCAAAAGTAAGTAGTGATTTTTATTTTCAAAGATGAATTCTTTCTGATTGGGAAATGATTTATATCTCACAGAAGGATTTTAGTCTTGTTACATGTATATAAATTGAGAGTAATTGCTAACCAGGAAAAAGCAGTGTCAGGTTTATTCCACCATATATAGGAATGGATCTATTCTACTTTTTTCCTTGTCTAGAATAGCAAAGAGATTTTGATTCCTATGTTTTTTCCATTTCTATTATTTAATATTAGAGAAGAGTAGTTGCAGCTATTACCAGATTGGGACAAGGATAGCATGGGTAAAAGTGACTGGACATGCAGCAGCTTCCATTATTACCTGGAGAACACCTACAAGAAGGCTGGATAAGGAATTGATACAAGGGCCTGTAGTGACAGACAAAGGGTAATACCTTAAAACCAAATTAGAGTCAGGTTAGATTATATATTAGGAAGAAATTCTTTACTGTGAGGGTGGTGAGACACTGGAACAGATCGTCCAAAGAAGCTGTGAATGCCCAATCAAGGCCAGGTTGGGTGGGGCTTTGAGTAAACTGGTCAAGTGGATGATTGGAGGTGGGGTTGAAACTAGATGATCTTTATGGTCCCTTCCATCCCAAAGGATTCTATGATGTCGACATCCATAAAGAGCCTGGGTATAAAAGACTGCTTAGAAAGATCTTGGGTAACAATCTGCCTTCTGATGTGTGCATGAATGCATCCTAAGTAAAGGTGAAACCTATAGAGATAGAAATATCAAAAATAGTGGAAAAAATATACTTGGATTTTCCTCCTGAGTTTTCTCCCCTCTTGGTTGTATGATTACAATCTCCCTTGTTTCAATGAAAGCAGCAATGCCCAAAGGAAGCTGTTCAGTCTCCAGACAGCCACATAAGAGATGTTGTAGGGTTCTGATTAGAATGCAGGAGGAATTTTGTAAATAAGTTTCAGAAGTCACCAAGCACAGCACCTACCTGTGTGTGAAAGCATTCTGTGATGCATCCTTGGCTCCAGCAGGAAGGGAGGCAACAGGGCTGAGCAGAGCCAGCAAGGAATGTAACACTTTTAGATGCTAGTTAATGCAGCTGCCTTTATTCTGACGCAAAGATTTTGTACCTGAAGGCATGGTAAAACCCATTCAGCAGTATTGCTTTTGTCTATCACCTAATCTGGATCACCACAGCCATCAGTGCTTCTGTGCTGTAACTGGTACTTAACGGGCTGGAAAAATTGAGGAAGGATTGGTTTCTTCGAGTTCATGCAGAACACAAAACACACACTTTTTTGTTATAGTACCAGCTTCTGTTCTTTGTATTTCTGGAAAACAAGGGCAAGTCTTACTAAATATATTATTTGTATAGCATTTTTCTTTTCTGGGTATCTTTTATGGCAAATAGTGACTCTGCTTTTATTTTTAATTCATTCACACATTACCCATTAGGCATGTACTCTGTTTTGGAGACTTGTGTTGGAATGTTGAAGATGTGAATGACTAATTTTAAAATCTGAGTTATTCAGAGGGACACCATTATGAAGATGCAGTTGGTCACTAGACCAGCTTCATACAGTTACCTGGAGGGCTTTTTCTGCTGTAGCCAAATAAATATGTCCCTCAGAGCAATAAAATAAGTTCAGAATGTACACAAAGTTTTATTGTACGTATTTTGTTTCTCAAATTCATTATATACTCCATGGTTAAATCTTGTGGCTAAGAAGATTTTGTGCCTGATTAGGTTAAGGCTGGATTACGGCCTATTAGTGTGATGGATATCCTGCTCTAAGGTTAGTGTCTGAAAAGAATTCGTGTAAGTTTATGCAGTGCTCGAGGGTGACAGTTCAAAATTTCTTAGCAAAACAGCAAATTCATCTTCCCAAAGTGTGCTCTTTTGTCTGAGTCACCTTGTCAAGCAGGTGACAGCAGATGAAAATTCACTGGTGTTCAGCTCCTTGTCCAACAAAGTCACTGCTTCCTTTGCTGTTTCAGACTTCAGAAAAAAACAGGCTCTGTCTTTTTTGCAAAGCTTTGCAGTCTTACATGGTCAATAGTAGTAACACCTTTCTCTTTGAACATCAGTGAGATTCTGCCATATCTGCCTGTTTTCAGGATCCAGGGAGAACACTGGAGGGAAGGAGAACTGTTATTAACATACACTGATGGTGAGGAAGAATTAAATATAAATCAGAAGATATTAACCACGGTGGAAAAAACGCAAAACTTTAGAACTGTAGGAGCAGAATAAACCTAATTGGAGGGGTGGAACTATAGCTAACATGTTTTATTGACTTTTTTGTTGGAGTGGAAGAAGCAGGAGTTTCTCTGGACTCCAGAGAAAGAGGAAATAATACAGATATTGAATTAAACTCCCTAGAAAAATTAAGATATATCAAACTAAGTAGACATGAAGCAGTAATATGAGTAAAAATGTTAGCTATTGTTTTGAACAAATAAGTAAGCAAGTAGCTAGAATATACCCTAAGTATTTTAAGAAATGCTTTAAGTGACTTAGAAAACTAGAAAGCCTTTGAAACTCTGACAAGGCCTAAGACCCAGTTCTGTTAGTCTAGCTCCATGACATAACAAAAGCATAGTAAGAACGTTGGAGAAAATAAGATAAATCCATTTTTGTTAAGAAGACAGAGTGTGTGCATAGAATATTATTTGCATTTTTAAGATGGAACGATATATTCACACGTATTTGCAGATAGAAAATATGCATAAATGAACATCACTTTTTCATATGTTAGGAATGAACTTTTGATAGGTGTAGCAAGAATGTTTTAGAGTAATGTTTTTCACTCATAGGTCAATTTGTGAATAAGAATCCCCTCTGTCGGGGTGACAGTATTCCCTGCTTCCTGCACCCTGCATCTTGCTCCTGCACGCTGTGGAAAATAAGAAAAGTTGAACCAGGGCCCCCAACAGACCTCTACCACACAAGGCCCTCGGCCCAGAGACTCCATCAGAGCCTTCTCATCACAGAACCTGATTTTAGGGACTTTAGTATGGACTTCAACAATTTAGGACTCAGCCTTCTGATAGATGCTGCTTCTACAAATAAACCTTTTAGCAAATAAGGATTTGTTTCCACCTCTTTGAAAGATTATATAATAATAATTCAAAACTCAACAACCTTCAAAATTTTCAGTTGATGAAAATGACACTTTTCAGAAAAATGACACATTCATTTTTATACTATTTCTTAAGCAACCTTGTGAAAGAAAGTGACTGTATGTTCTATAATATCAAGTTCAAACAAAAAGTAGTTGGACAAGTATTTGCTACATCTGGACAGAATGTATTTGTCTTCAACTTTGCCTGTATTTTTTTAACTTGTTCTTAATTTTTTGGACAGGACACCACTCCACTCCCCCCTCTCTCCTCCCTGCCCACTTCCTTTCCCAATTTCAGCAGCAAAACACTTTATTTTTACATATATGGCTTTTTTTTTTTTTTTTCCTGAGGATACCAAAATATGATTATTTAAAGGAAAATATTGTACAGAACTGCACAGGAAAGGGGTGATTCAATATCTTTCATATATTTTGAGACAAAAATGTGCAGTAACTTAAGATGTTCCTTTTTCAAGGTGTCAGTCTAAGAATGAGGTTGTTCTTTGTCTACGATATTGTCAAGAACAGAATTGTGAATAAATACCTGCTTGTTTATTGAAAGGCAGACACATCACTTGTGGAAATCCAAATCTATTAAGAATAATAAATGGAATATGTGGGATAAATTCCTTCCAAAATTTCAGAAGGGAAACTTTATTCATCTGGATGAAAAGTCATCCTTGTATGAAGCCAGAATATTAAATGATCATTCTGGGAAAAGTCAGTAGCGATGGGATATTTAATCTTTTTCTTTCTAAGAGATTTTTTCTGCCTAATAAATCCAAAGCTCATTTCAACTGTGAGAGTTACAAACTTATACTGGAAAGTTAAAGTATTAGAAGGTGGATTTGCCAGATAATCAAAAGTGGTTCTTTATGGTTTACAAAAAATCAATAAAAGATACTTTAAAAAGCAGTCAGCAATTTTAGTTTCAGTAGCTTGCCAGATGTTGCTGCATACATATATATTGCCTCCACCACGTATCCTGAATCATTCAGATGCTAAAATGAGCATGTGCCACAGGCAGCATGGAGAAGCCACATCCTGCAGACTACACTGCCATGGTGATCTCTGCGAGTCATGGTAAAACTGAATCAGAAATATCCCCTTCTCATTCCCTCATGGATAAATTATCCCTACTTCTTTGAGACACATGAAAATTTGCCCTCCCTATCTGTTTCTATATCTAAAAAGTTTATGTAGAAAAATAATCTCACCTAAAATAAAAATGTATTTTTCTGTAAGGTCATCTACAAACCTGAATGCCGTGTTTTACAGCCATAACCAGAGTTTGAAAAAGACTTGGAGAGTGAGTGTCTCACTTCTGTGGGCAAATGGTAGCCTGAAACTCATTGTGGGAAATCCCTTCCTTCAGGGTAAAACTTTGGGGCCCAGAAGTATGACCATGTAATAATAAGTAAAAAGCCTATTCATTTTTCTGCCTTCATGTAATCTTTCTGTTGTACTCTTGCCAGAGATAGTTTGAGTGCAATACATCTGTCACAAACTAGCAGTTTGCTTCCATTCTCTCCTTTACGGCACAAGATTTGGACCCATTTGCAGCATGGAGCACTAGAAGGCAGCAAAAAATCAATATAAAGTTAACAGTTACACTGTCACTACAAGAAATGTCCCTGGATCTCCTTGGAGGTTACCTAGGATGAGGAACAGTTAAAAAGGGCAGGATTTTTTTAGCATATCTGGGGGAAGGGGTTTTATTAGCATGAATAATTCTTCAATCCATTACAGGTATTAATGAAATCTCTCACACCAAGGGTTTAGGAAGTAAATATTTATCTCCATTTTTTCCATGCATTTACTTTGAATTTGACTGAACTTTGGATATTGCTAATTTCACAGCATTGTGACTGCCCACTGGCAGGAACAGGGAGCAGAGATAATGGTGATTCCAATTGTCAGAGTTCTTTTCCTAGCATGCTCTGGTGTGATCAAGCTGCTTTTTGCCCCTTGTGGGCAAGGACATTAAATAACCATTGGGATTTGCACCGCTGGCTTTTGTAGTTGTATTCCCAACTCTCCTCAGGCCACCCCAATGGGAATATCTGCCCCTGTTCTCATGTTTCATATGGTAGCAACAGCAGGTAACAATGACAGCAGGAGAAGATAGGAAAAATTCTCTGAATTTCCTAGTAAGACACCCAAGATCAGCACTGCCTCTTTGGCTTTTCTTCTTTGAGGCACTTAATGACCATTTTATTCCAACCCAGCAAAGCATTTTTCACACAGACTTAATTCTGGATGAATGATTCAGAGGAAATCAGACGACATGTATAAGGACACAGTTGTAGAAAACAGCTTAGAGATATCTTTGTGTCAGACCAAAGGCAGGCTTCTTAACCAGCCAAATCCTATTTGAGATTTTCAAAGCCTTTTAAATTATCACAACAGGAACTGCTCAAATGTCATCTACCATGAGTAAAAGTGCTGCTGTCTCAGAAGAAAACACAAAACAGGAGATTTATTACATGAATTAAAACTACTAACAAATAACATCGTGTTCTTGAGATACTGCAAGGGCAATGAAGGAGAATGAGTCACTTCCTATTTGAAGCAATTATTGCAAGCAAAGTGACTTGTATTTTTTGGGTTTAGAGTCTGCATTGTCATATCCTCCACGTGAAAATTCCAAACCTGTGTACATACAAAGGTTAAGCTAGATGTTCCTAGAAGTTTTGGAAGTATTTTGAGTGAAAATACAAAAATCTTAGCAAGTTCTGTGAAGTTTTTCATCTGGAATCACCTGGAGGACTGAATGATTTGTATTCACAGAATCACAAAATCACAGAATGAACTTAGTTGGAAAAGACCTTTGAGATCATCAAGTACAACCTATGACCTAACACCTTCTCATCAACTAAACTATGGCACTGAGTGCCACATCCACTCTTTTTAACATGTCCAGTGACTTCACCACCTCTCTGGGAAGACAATTCCAGTGCCCAGTCACTCTTTCAGTGAAAGATTTCTTTCTAAAATCTAACCTAAACTTTCCCATGGTGGAGCTTAAGACTGTGGCCTCTCATTCTGTCAGCTGTTTCCTGAGAGAAGAGACCAACCCCTACCTGGTTACAAACTCCTTTCAGACAGTTGTAGAGAGTGATAAGGTCACCCCTGAGTCTCATTTGCTCCAGGCTAAACAACGTCAGCTCCCTCAGTCATTCCTCACTTGGATTGTGTTCCAAGCCCCTCACTCAGCCTCGTTCCCTTCCTCTGGACACACTCAAGCATCTCAATGTCCTTCCCAAACTGAGGGGCCAGAACTGGACACAGCACTTGAGGTGTGGCCTCACCAGTGCCGAGTACAGGGGAAGAATGACCTCCCTGCTCCTGCTGGGCCACACTGCTCCTGATACAGGCCAGGATGACGTTGGCCCTCTTGGCCACCAGGGCACACTGCTGGCTCTTGCTCAGTCAGCTCTTGACCAGTGCCCCCAGGTCCCTTTCTGCCTGGGCACTGTCCAGCCACACCGTCACCAGCCTACAACATTGCAGGGGGTGCCATCAATGAAGATATTGAACAGAACTGGCCCCAGCACAGACAGACTCCTGGGGGACACCACTGGTGAGCAGCTGCCATCTGGATGCAGCCCTGTTCACCACCACTCTCTGGGCCTGGCCATCCAGCCAGCTCCTAACCCAGCAAAGAGTGCTCCTGTCCAAGCCATGGGCTGCCAGATTTTCCAGGAGTATGCTGTGGGTGACAGCGTCTGCTTTGCTGAAGTCCAGGTACACAACATTCACGTCCTTTCTCTCATCTACTATATTCCTGCCCCCTGGTCCAAGCTCATCTAATATCCAAATGAAGCTGTATTAATCAAAAGATAATAACTTATTTGATCCAAAACCCAGAATATTGAGCAAAATGAAATGGCAAAAAAACAGGTGATTATAGAGATATAACTGATGTCTTTCTCCACAGATGTGCAGCACCTGACTTCAGTGGGGCTATTAGTGAGAGAGCAGCGGGGTTTAGATAAATCAACACATCTTAGAGTGTGGTAAATTGAGGCAGCTCCATTGAAGTCAGGCACTGCACAACTGCAAGGTGAGACAACAGTTTCCTGCCACCTGCATGATTAAGAGAGGCCCACCCTGCGAGTGCTGAAGTCCTAATCTAACACTACCCTCAGCAGAGGTGCTGGCAAGTGTGGAAGGAAGACATGGAGTTTATGGGAAAGGAATACATAACTGCTGATTACTTTCTTACTGACCCTCTTAGGGTGCTATAGCTGTGCAGAAATTTAAGCAAAACAGTAAAAATTGTTAAAGAAGTTTGCTTCATACAAATGAAGAATTAATGAGAATGGCTAACACAGCGATTGATTCTGCTGCCCATTAATCAGGGGTTTCTAGTGATTTTAAAGGGAAAATAAACATCCACTATTGCAAAATTATGTTTTTGCATCAAGACACTATGTTAGAGTGGTTTGATGAAATTTTGTTTCTTGTTCAGGTAGAACAGAAAAAAAAATAGGAGTAAAAGAGTAATGAGTCTTGATGTAAGTTTGAGTAAAGTGCTCAAGAGAGCAAATAATACTTGTGTATTTATCTATTAACAAATTTGATTAGGTCAGGTTTAGGAAAAGAATAAGATATAAATTAAGGCATGAAATAAAATATAAAAATATAATGAAGATAAAATGTTTTTAGACCATTTGTCAGTAAGGTTTCCTGTATATTAATTCAATATATTTATCTCTGATTATCTTCAGGTAAAACAAAAAATTGTTTAGGTCCTAGCAATAAAAAAAGCTAACTCTCCTCATTTTCTACTTAACTAAATCTTTGACTTTATATAATAGTGGTAATGTGGCTGGTCAAAGTTAAACTAAAGGATACAGCTATAATTTAGTTCAATTGAAAAGTGATATAAATGTGGAAATCATGAAATTTTATTGATGTAACTTTATTAAAACTATAATGTATCTCAATGCACAAGGAAGCACAGATAAGATGAAATCTTATGCAAGGCCTGCATATTCATTTAATTAAAGGCTGAAAAGGTTTCTTTTCCTTTTTTCCACTCAAATAGTGTAGAAGCATTTATTTTATCAAGATACTATTAAAATTAGCTAAGAAACTAGATTTATGCCTTCTCACAGTATTCTCTTTAATGCAATTGCTTCCCTCCTTCATGGATTTATTGTTTTTAAAACAAATAAAAATATAAGGTTTCTAAATAAAAATTCTTCAGAATCATCTTTCACTGACCTATAGGGAGAAAGGGAGGAGGGGGAGGAAATAAACCCCAGTATATATACTTTTTGAGATGTGCAGTGTTTTCTGAGGCCTGCAATCCGTGACAGCATCCTGTGTATACACAGCACACAGGCAGAGAGCAGCTTTATGCAAACCCAGTGACAAGATGCATGTGCTGGAGCTAAGCCATTGAGGCCAAACGTGCTTCTTTGTGGCTTGGCATCCGATTAAACCAAGAGTTTAGACAACCACCTGAAAATCCTGCTGAGTTCTTCAATTTTGTCAAACAAAAATTACTCAGTGGTAGGATCAGCACCCCTCCAACTGCTCCCCCAGCTGATACCCATATTTGCTTCTACAAGGTCAATGAAGTGCAACAACTGGAAGCTCTTTATAAATAAATAATGGCAATACTATAAAGATTTGCTAATGGTCAGCTGCCACTGAAAATGAATATTCTTCTGAAAGGAGGACTGGGAGATCTGCAAAATGCATTGAGATGTAAAAAGTTGAAGCTAGCAAAGAGAGCTCATCCTAGCAAAGTTTAGAGGTGATTTGATTCCAGTTTATAGATGTATGTGAAGGGAGAAGCCTCTCATTCTTGACAGCACTTTGGTTTAGCAGATAAGCTGAAAGTTGGATAAAATGAAAATGAACAAACTTGAAAACGTGTGCGTATTTTTCACACTAGTCTAGTACTGTAACAGATTTTGAAGTATGTGACAGATCACCCAGCTCCTGAATTCTTTAAATCTATGTTGTCTGTCTTCCTATGAAATGGATGTCTTTTAAGTGTGATGTTATGTCTTTTAAATGCTTTGCCATTTGGCAGGACTCAGGATTTGTTGAAAATAATTTTATGCCAAGTTTTAACAAGCTTTTAACCAAGTGATAATAATGTTTCTCTGCAGCACTAACATCTATAAATGGAATTTCTACTGTGATGAAATCAACCACAACTTTCACCATGCTTTTTGCTGGAATAAGATTTTACTTCACAAACACATAAATACTTGCAGTTTGTGTTCTCAGCTCAAATAGCTTAGTGCTGCCTAAATATATTTGGTGACTGGTTATCTACCAAATAACAAAGAGATGCTGGTGATGCCTCCTAACTATCACAGAAGCTGATTGACTTCATGTGCTGCCCATTACAACTCATTACTTTTACCTGAGGTTCACCATCTTCCTCTCACTCTCCTAAGAAACATGTCAAGACATTTGTGAAGTTAGTGTGGTTCGTTGGACCTTATATAAATGGTTTTTAATGGAATAAATTTTGTCTCAAAATGTGTGACATTGGGGTACTATTAAAAATGGAGCATACCCATTAGGTTTACTGTCTTTCTGGTAACTTTATTTGAGATCGAGCTAAATCTCCAAGATTAAAACTTCCTATGACTTGGTTTACTCTTGACTTTATCTTGCTGTTCATTCCGTTTGCTGTCCTGTGATGTTTTGACATAGCTTTTATAGAACAAAATAGCTCTTCAAAGCAAAGGTGAATGCTTGAAGTAATAGACTAAAATATGTATTTCTGTAGGTACTAGCTAGTAAAAATGTTAAGAAACATAATTTTAAAATGTAGAGAATTTGTGAATGGAATCTTTTCTACTAGTAAGACTATTATTGATGGCAATTAGATAAATAAAGCTATTGACTAATTACATAAAAGGTTGCAATTTTTCTCTGCCCCTGATAACCAGGTACATGATGGATAAGGCAGGCATGCACAAAGCACTATAAATCATTAATCTTTGGGTCTAGTGGGGTTATTAGTACTGTGTCAGCAGATCAAACTCACACATCCATCTGCCTATCAGAACAGATTACATGCTCTACAGCATCCAAAAGACAGAAAACTGATATCAACTGATAGGCTATCAAGACATCCTTAAAGTCTGGCATAATTCTCTCACTACCACTTCACTTATGTTAGTCTGTAGATTTATTTTTTTCATGAATTTGAGAGGAGTAGAGTTTAAAACGAACAAATCCTTAAAAACATTGTCTATTCTTTCTATGATAAAAGAAAAAAATATGTTCATTATTTCGAGGAAAAAGTAATTCTTAAAGGAGATTTTTGCAGAGTTATAATGAGAGCCTTCACAGACATACAATATAATCAATATGAATTTAATTCCTGGAAATATGGAAGCAATGATTATAGGGTAAGTAAACAAAGGTGAGAAGCCTGTATATTTCATTACTCATGTTTTTCTATGTGTAAGTCATAGAGGTTATTATTACAAATAACGGAAATTTACACATATTAGTTTGATATTTTACAGTAAGCATGGCATTGTAAAAAAAAAGTATTATTTTCTTTCAGATTCAAAGTACAGTTGAGACATTATTCTGAAAACACACATGATCAATGCAGTGTTTGCATGCACTTTAGAAGAAATGGGGTATGAATTTAAGTTGCAAGGCCACACATGAGTGCTGGAACTAGTCTGCTATAACAGTGTTAGCAGTGTTTCCTGGGCAGCATGCCTTAACATGTAATAATTTTTCTTCCAATTAAGCAAGCTGGCTTAAGCTGGGCTTGGAGTGGTAACTCATACTTCTATATATGGGACAGCAATTCTTTACATGGAAACTGCTTCATGTTGGAAGGGTAGGAGGAAAAAGCCTACAAGATTAGACACAAGGAAGACACAACGTCAAGCCTTTTGAATATAAGGTGAAAGAGCTGACCAGAAGAGTAAGTGGAAAGCAGTTTATTAGCAGTGGGTTGCAGTTATTCTCCCAATCTTGACATAAAATCTGAGTATGAGACATTTTGCATTGAAACTTCATTGTTTTTCCTCCTAAAATCTAAAGTGACAGTTGATCTGACATTCATTTTATGCTCCTAATGAGAAAATTATAAATTGTATTTGCTCTGTAGGTACTCTGTGTCAGGGATTACAGGCATAATATCTATCCATATTTTTTGGGGGTGATATTTCATTCTTGGGGACAGATTTGTACCTTTTTTATCCTCTCAGTGGTGTGATGATGAAATTACTGTTTATGTAGTGTTTGTTTCTTACTGGTCCATTTTAATAACATATAATCACTTCAAGTGTTTTTCTTTCTTTTTAGAAAGTATGATGAAAGAACATTACCTTAGTTCTGGTATTTTGGTCTTCTGTATCGTATGTTCAGTATAAAATTGAGGAAGAAGATCGACCTCTAACTTACATAGATGCTTCCTAAATTCTTCCAGTTATTTAATCTTCCTTTGTTTTTCACTTTTTTTTTTTTTTTTTTTTTTTTTTTTTTTTTTTTTTTTTTTTTTTTTTAAATATTTACAAGTCAATTGAAAAATTGAAAGATTGTCCATGGTATAGAACTTCTTTATTTTTTTTTATATTTACAAGTCAACTTCTATACCATGGACAATCTGATTTTGCCTTTTTATTTCACTATGTTGTTTGGGAAAGCAATTTTCTAGGTTTTTTCCTAAGCTTCTTTAGATTTGAATTTTGTGGGGAGTAGTCTCCCTCCTGTTATTTCTTAAAATTAGTTTCACAATACTAAGTGAGGAAATGATCACTTCATATTTCCCAAGCATCCATAAAGCCTTTATCTCCACACAAAAAATAATATTTTATTTGCTGCTGTTTGAAAGCCCTTTGCAAACATTAAAGTTCAAACAGCTCTGTGTGAGAGAGATAAGTACTGGACTATAATCAACTCCATTACCTATAAAGCTTTACTGTTCAACTTTACGTAGAATCTCTACAAGCCAACAGCTGCAAATTAAAGGTGATATAATTCGTTAGTCTGTGGATTTCAGTATACAGCATGAATTGACCTACTGACATTTGAACTGCTTTCATCTGTGATTGGGATGCTACTTTAAATTAGCACTTGTGCCAGGCAGCAGCTGGTCTCTAGGCCAGTGGAGAGTATATTTTCTGGTAACTGGGATACTAAATTTCCTGCAGTTGTCCCCAACCTTCCCCACAATCATCAATCTCTCAGCATCAGTAACTACAAGCACTTTTATATTTTCTTTCTGACCCAATGGAGAACTCAAATCAGATATTATTTTCCTGCCTGCACCAATCTCATTGCAGTTATTAGTTTTCTATTGTCTTTCCCTTCTCAAAAATTGTTAGTGAAATATATTGTGCATTGAAAACTGCAAGTACAGATTGAGAAAAATTGTATATGAAAATTCCAAATTTGAAGATATTTAAAGAAATATTAAACCTCCAACACTTAGTGTTCTAACATGTTGAAAATGAACTTTAAAAACTGGTTTTAGTTTTGAAAATGCAATTAATTTTAAAAAGGAAAGTAAACCCTGGAAATTAAATTGAACAGTCTAAAAAATACCTATTATTTCAAATTCTTCTGAGTATGAACATGATCCTTTCACATCCAAGTGAAGTTAGGCAAGGAGGAAAAAGTAATCTCTGTACATCTGTAATACAGGACAGCATGTCATAGTACATAGAAAAATAAGCTGTGTCTACTCCGTTAACATCTGATTGCTTTCTTCTTTTGAACTGGATTCACTGCTGCAGGGTTCCTGATCTTTATCACTGGAATTAATTTGCCTGAAGTCTATGTCTACGCAGTAATAGAAGCAGCAAATCATAAATGTTTCCTCTTATGAGTTGTTTCTCTATCTTTTCTGATGACCAAGGCATATATGAACAGAAGAGTTCCTGGTTCTTCATCTTAGTCATCTAATTCTTTCTTCTACTTCCCAAATTGACATTTCAAAAAGAGAGATGTCTCTGCATTCTCTCTCATTTCTGGAGCATTAAGCTTATCAAATTCCTTTCACACTTACTTGTGGCACAACCTTCAGTAGTACAGAGAAGTTCCCAGCCTCTTGCTCTGAGTTCCAGTCAGGTGATGGAAGGGCTTTGCTTTCATTTTTATCCTTCCTGATCCTGAAGTCTAGCCCGTATATGCACATATTTATTGTTCTGACTCTCGTGTGGTGTTTTCATGCTTTTTCCTGTCTTTTTTCATTAACCTGGTGAATAGGAAATATATCGTGTTTTCTGCTATGTGTACAGAGGCTTTTTTGTTTTCCTTTATCCATTGCTATTTCTTCATTGCCAAGTTATTTCTGCCATGACTGAAGTAAGTTCTGACAATTGCAAAGAGAGAAAAAAGTTGCATTTCTATTTATTTCAACAACAATGAGCTGATCTGGAAGAACTGCCAAATCCTTTTCCTTTTTTGTCACATCCTGCCCTTCATGCTTCCAACTCAATAGCATTTCTCCTAAACTTCAGCATCTAAGAGAATTTAGGAGCACCCAGGCCATGGAAGTGGCACTGGCCTGTAGCTCTGGCCCCTCAGGACTTCCCACACATACCCTCTTGCAAAATAAGCTTTCTAGTAGCCTAAATGCATGGCATTATATCTGCAACCAAAAGTTGCCTGCAATCTCTTTATTAAAGGTGAAATGAAATACAGGCAAATGACAAAATTTTGGAAGGCTATCTGGGCTCCATGCCATGTTCAAGAATCATTACCTGCCCAAGTCTCTCCTATCCTCCACATGAATAACTATGCTCATGGGGTGAAGGAACTGTGTTGATGAAAGTCATGTTTCTGGTGATAGGTGAGGATTAAACACAATTCTGTGGATGACATATTTTTGTGAAATTATTAATTTCCTTCAAAAGTATTGAGTCAGCAATTATTGCAAATCAGTGGACAGATTTCCTTCACCCTTAGTGGGCTTTGTATGGTTCTTCATTATATACCTTGATTTGTAAATGTTGTATTAGACAGGAGATTTCAAACTGTCATTTGTTTAAAACCAGGAGGTTTTTTTTCTTTAAATCTGTTGTTCTCCATTGAAAGTGCCTGTATTCTCACCCCCAAGAAGGATTGAGTAGTTTCATTTTGAGTCCAGACATAATTAAGCACAGACACATTTTAGTTTTATAAAGCATTAAATAGTCTTCCATATAAACCAGGTTTTGTTTCCAACATGTACCAAGCTGCTTGGTTCTCATAACAATGAAAGCCAAAATAAAATATGTGAAGTGTAATGAAATCACTCAGTTTATTTACAGTGCTAATGTCATTATTTGGTTCAAAGGATTGTTTTAACTATTGAAGATTCAGGAACAAATGATGAATGATCTAGGAAGAGCTTTTAAGTAGCAGATGTGACTAGAAGATGGACACACACCATGCCAGTTTAAAAAAAAAAACCCATAGCTCACTGGGGAAAGCTGAGATAGTAATGCAGACCAAATCTATATTCAATCAACACTACTTTCAGCAAAATGAGGTGTGAAGCCAATGGGAGATTGTTCTATGCTAGAAATACAAGGATCATCCCAGAATAACTTGCATGGTCCTAAGCCAACAACAGATTGCTGGAAATAAGACTTCTGATCAACCCTTTGTTCAGTGACAATCCAGCATTTTTATTTATATTTTTTTTCCTCTAAAACCAGCAAGTTTATGGCAACTTGGTTTAACTGAAGCAGGTGAAAGCTCTGTTTCTGCAGCCCAGCAACTGAGGAGACTGCCCCCAAATTGCCAAAGTGTGTAAATTTGTAAATAGACCCACTGACTTCACTGATATTGTTCATCTGCCAAATATTAAGGAATGCAATTCCCTCTTGGCACAAACCTTGCCCATGCACGCACTTCCTGACTCACAGCTAGCTCCCAGCTTACTTTCCAACATGCTCTGATGCAGTCAAGCAAGAAAAGCTATGATTGTGTCTTAAACATTCAGAGCTTATTTCAATAACTGAATTTTCTCATCATCTGAGATAAAAAAAAATGTGCTTGCTGCCAGATGCTAACTCTATTCAGTAGAGTAGCAAGAGTCAGACTGCAGTGACATGAACAAGGAGGGGCATATAAGAAATTTCCTTGGCTGGCATAGTTATTCAGGGATGTTCCAAACAAGGTGCTTTCATTCTTCTTCCCAAAGAAAGTTTGTGCTATTTTAACAAGGAGCAGGCTGTAACTTGAAAAAGGAAGATCAACGAGGGAAATTCAAAGATAATTCAGGAGGCAAAAGGGTAGCTATCTTACTCAAGTTATCAAAACCTGAAGAAATTTCCAATGTTGTACTAAAGACCCAATACAAAACTCACAGAAATCCATCATAATCTTCCCACTCACTTACGTAGCTTTGAACAAAGCCTTTCTCACTCCTTTTAAAGTGATTTTGTACCTCTTTTGCCCTCCTTTAATTCAGCTGTGATATAACATATATTACAACTAGCATCAATCCAAAAGTGTAACTGCCCTACTGAGGAAAATGGTGAGAAGAGATTAATTAACATCTTCATATCTCATCTTCTATATAATGACTTTGTCATAACTGAAATTGTCCTTCTCTTATCATATTGTCATTTTCTCCAGGTTTTAACTGGGTGCTACACTTGAAAAGGTCAATTATGGTAAGTTCAAAAAAATACATGAAAGTGAAGATGAACAACTGACATTTAACCTAAGTGATGATGTTCTGCTTTTAAACTGTGAGTTTGATTAATTTAAAACCAATTTGAATCCATTCTTTGCTTCATTGACTGTGCTGTGAAATTCCAAAAACTTGACCCAAGAGAATATAATTCAAGATGGAATAGATGCTTAGTAGATATATATGTCTCAGTCTAATAAATTCTCTGCAGTACTGAGGAAATGCAATTAAAATAAAGGAGTATTTTTTTAATAGTTCCTTTGTTACCATGTGATATTTCTACCATAAAGAAAAAACAAAAACAAAAACAAGCCTGCTTCCTGAAGAACCTCTCTCTGATTTACTGACTCTGCTTTGGCAAGTGTTTGCTTCCATGACAATCTTCTGCTGCAAGTACTGGTAATGAGTAAACTCCTTCTAGTAAAACTGTGACATGTTCTAATTGATCTTGAGCTGGAATTATAGCACTATAATTCTGTTTTATTTACAGATGATCCTTTTAAGACTTTACACTAACATCATTCACTGAAAGTAATATCCTTCCTAGAGATAACTGAGCAATTTGCACAATAAGGGAATGTTTGAATTGAGAAGGTACCTCAGGTTTATGTCTATTTTTCTTTCTTACATGCCTTTCCATGGAGTACAGTGATCCACATTTTTTTTCATTGTGGACATCTGGAAAGTAAATGAGAGAGGAGAGTGATGACTTCTTAGAGTTTGGTTTTTTTTGGCATCCCCAGTTCCTTTTCTTCTCAACTATCTGGACTTAGCTGCCTCACTACACTAACTGCTGGTTAGTTATACACTAACCTATACCTTCAAACAAAAGCCCTTCAGCTTCTCCTTGCTGTGCTCCTGTATCTTTCTGCAATTCCTAAAGTGTTTTTCTTCCAGAAGAAAAACTTTCTTTTCCACAGAAACCCTTTCTAAAGCATTGATATTTCCTCATTGAGTCAATTTGTGTTTGGGTTGCTCATCTTTCAGCTACTGAACACACACGGTCATCACCACCCATTAGGGAAAATCTGTGTGATCAGACTCACCAGGCTGCCTCAGCCTGACCTCCTTCCTGTTTGCAGCATTATAAAGAACACTACACACACCCACCTATCAGCAGCAAAGCTTGACAGCTTTGAACAGCAGTCTGAACACCAGACCTCAGATGTGGGCTTTTCCATATAATGAATTTGTCACCTGGCAGTTACAAACAAGGACAGAATATTCAGCCATGTTCTCATACTAAAAATGTAACCCCAAAACCTATTTTCACACAAATATAAACTGATAATTTTATCACAGTTTGAAAGTATATTCAGCTTTTATTCACAGATGTATGCAGGTATTTTGGGTCCCACCAACTGTCTTGGTCATTGCCCCAACAGGAAAATTACTATATAACACAAGGACAAGGGCACATATTCATTCAGTTCTCTTCTAGGATATTATCTGGATTCCTTTTCTTATTTCTTTATTCATACCTATGTCTCCTAAATTTCTTAGAGCAGTGAACTGCCTTCATAATTTTAAACTTTCTTTCAATTGCAGAACATTATATGTCACTCAGAGATGCAGGCAGCACTCTTTCACTGAATGACCTACAGCCTCACCTGCGATAGATTTACTGTGTGCATGCAAGTTCAAGTTTTACATCATAAGAAAATTATGTAGCAATCTGACTCAAATGGAGCTGTTCCAGCTTCTGTGTGCAGAGTTTATGTCCTGATTTTTTTTTTAATTGCAGCTTACTCTCTTTTCTCAGGTCATTATTTTTCAGTGTCTAATTTTCCTCTCTATTTATCTGTGTACTAATGCACACCAGAATCCTGTTCCCTACTTTTTTCTGTCTCATATGAGGACTGCTTAAGTCTACAGTGTCACAGAGCAGCTCGTAGTATTTAGTGACCTCCTGTTCTATTAGATGGAAATTGATTTTTCTCTTCCAAGCAAGTGAAAAATCCATAATGTGCTCCATCAACTTTGTGCAGCAGCACTGGCAACTGAAGCTACAGGTGAAGACACAGCTCTTCAGACATCATAAATGACAGTATCTTTTCTCAACATCACAGTAAGCAGACTGCAGTAAGGTCTTTCTCCAGCAGTTTGCAGTAAACCTGGTAAGGACCTGCTGGCTGACATTTGTCTGGCAATGTGTGTTGCTGAATTCGCCCAATTACCTATCACAACTTCAAAGTCTCCTGTACAAAGTTACANCTTTTATTTGACCCTAATTTCATTTGCAGAAGCTTAAAAAAAATTAGTAGCTTTGGAATATGTTCACCCAGAACCAATATAACATCCTTTTATGTGAGGAGAGGGAATGGAGTGGAAATTTGGTCACCATAGCTCACCTTGATGGGTGCCTAGCTGTATAAGGTATTCAGACATCACAGTCTTGGCTGCAGTGTAAGAACCTGCATAGAATACAATCAAGTGAAAAAGAAGTGGGGAGTGGAGTATATAGACACATTAACACCAAGGGAAAACTTCTGTCAACATAGGTAGTATAGAGAAAATATTTTCTGGGAACAATGCCGTCTTTGTTTTTATAGCAAGCTGGATGGAAATTTCCAGGCAGATATACTCACAGGAAAATAAATTAAAACAGACATTCACATGATTATGAGGGAGGACAGTCAAAAGATAGCCAGACTGCAGTCATAAAGCAAGTAGGAGTATTGTTTCAGCATAAGAAATTTCTCATTATCATAATTTCCAGTAAAAACAACATCCACCAGGGGACAGAAAAGAGTACAGAGAATTGGTAAATTGAGGTTCCAGTTCATCCAATCACCTCTTTTGCAATCTAGATACAGCCTCAAGACAATTAATGGTAGTGTATTTGCATGTAAAATGAGAATATGAATATCCCTCCTCTTCATTTCACAGAAGAGTTTTGAAACATCACGTAAGCTGTAACTTTCAGAAAAGATAATAAGAAAAATGTTATTAACATCCTATCACTAGTTCTATTGTGTTTTCACTTTATCTGTGAGTGACCATGGTTTCTAGAAATAAAGATTTTGACACTGTGGGAGTCAGGCTTCTCTTTAAACAGGGCACAGTATGAAAGGACTGCAACAATTGTCATGTTCTGCATTTTATGCCTTTGACACTCAAGTTTTCTAAAGAGGCAGAGGCCACAAGGGAGCTCTGCAGAGCTGATAGTTCCTATGAGGAAGATCCAGTTTCATCATTCTGGAGTTGCACAGAGGCAGCAACACAAGAATAACTGGGGTGCTAAACACAGGACAAGAGAGAGAGAGAGGGAATTGTGGTAGACATGAGATTCACAGACTCTCCAGCTCTTCAGTGCCCAGTTTGTCACCTCTAAAGTTACTCTTTAAAAAGTGAATGTACCTATGAAGATGAGTACATATATGAGACTCAGTAGGCATGGAGTAATTAAGGCCTGACTCTATTTCGGAGGAAATATCTATAGTTAAAAAAAAACAAACAAACAAACAAA
>VWZN01007706.1:0-10069 GCA_013396955.1 Regulus satrapa
ACAACAACAAAAAAGCAACAAACTAACAAGAAGAAAAAAAAAATAGAGAAACCTATAAACAGCCTGGTAGCAATACACAGATAAATTATGATAAAAGAAGCTTTCTAGTTATTCATTATACTGCATTTTGGATTTTTTTTAATCACTGAAAAGTAGAAGGCTACAATAATTACTGCAATCACAACAAACAGAAAGTATCTATATCTTGCCTTCTAAAGAAATTTGAATTATTAATAGTAATATTAATGCTGCACCAATTCAATACCTTGGAAGACCGAAAACAGAACGCTGTAGATTTCACATCTGCCTTCTCTTTGTCTGTAAGAAGAAGACTCTTGTCATCCAGGAGACTTAAATATTTTCCTGTTGTTATATGTCTTAGCCTGAATGGCTGTCCCCATCTAATGTGGCTGCCACTCCACCTAAGAGAGTTCATAAAAAAATATTTATTAAAAGAATTGTATTTCAAATACTGGCAAAAATATTTTAAATTAAAATCTACTGCCAACTCGTTGCTACAAAATATAAAATCCACATGTTGGAGTATCAGCAAGAAAGTGATTACTTCATGGTCATGCCCTACAAAATCATTCTAATAAATAATCTTAAGGTCTTCCTTTGCACAAGCTGCCTTTATTCCGACTGAATTACTCTTGAGAGAATACAGACCGCCTACAGAAAAGGAAGCTTATGCTGTACACAAAGAGTTTAGATCTGCCAGTTCCCTCTTCAACATTTCATCTACCAGCAGCTGCCATTCCTCACTCTCCCAGAGATCTTTTAGCAGTCAGCAGATTTTAAGCACACTTTAAATGTTGTGCAAAAATAAAATGGCTAAAGAAAAGGTATATAAATAGAAAGCTTCTTAAAATAAATATAAAAACTTACTAAGCAAAAAATGGCCCAGATTCTTCATATTGTATAGAAGGAAGAAAGGCAAAGCTTATCTAAAATCCCCAAAAATTACTCAACTTAAAACACAAGTCATAGATTTCCAGCTTCTTGCCCTAAACTGAAAATTCAGCCCTGCTGTTCTTACTGTTTAATTCCTGAAGATAAACTTGTGTAGAGGTTACTAAGGAGTATATACCTCACAGAGGCTTTTCAGATTGGAAAAGTATCACAACTAGCATATTTTCCTAGTCGTCACAAAACTTTCTTCAGTCTTATATCTTCAAAAGTATACACTTCAGATGTATGTAAATGCTGCATTTTGGAGAGGAAATAATGTATTATTCTGTATATCTATTATGTATATGTTTTTGTATGTATCCACATAGAAGTCTGAAAATCCCTTAAGTTAGCATTTACACAGGTTTAAGCTAAAGTAATTTTCATTTTCCCTAACACACAGATGTAGCAGGTTAAAGCACTGACCTATTTAACACCAATACCCACTTGTTTAAATGTGTCTTCTTTAGAGTTGACATTATTGGATGCAAAGTATGCAAAATCAATTTGGCAAACATTTTCAAAGTGCAGTTTTAAAAATGCTTCTGTTTTTTAACAGGATTTATTACACTTCAGTGATTAAACTTCTAAACATTTTTAATTATTGGTTTTAAAGAGAACAGAAGAATAAAAAGGCTTTCACCCTCAACTATTTTCTTTTGAAATCTAGAGTCTCTTCTGTTTAAGCTGAGGGAGCTTTGAAGTCGAAGGCAATATCTATGAATTTATATCTTAAAAACAAATGTACCTTTTTCTATCTTCTGCACAGCAAAGTCCATATACTCCACAAAAGGACATCTGAGTCCAATGCTCTAGCATAACTTCTGTTTCTCTAGTCAGTAAAATGTCAGGTCATCAATCTCAGCTATTGTGTTTCCGAGTCTTGTAAAATACATCAGTTCTGCACCTTTTATATTACAGGTCATGCTGGGAAGCTGCCTTTTCTCCTGTCTGATTCAATTTTCTTTTGGCCCCAATAGCTACAGACCATAAGGGGAAAAAAAAAGGTAGCATAATTGAGCCATGCTTTCAGTTCATGCCTGCAGGATAGGAAAAACAGCAATTCATGTGCACTTACAAAAAATCCTTTTGAGCAGGAAGTATCTTGTAAAGCCATTTCTTACTATTAAAAATATTTTTTTCAATGTGAGAGCATGAACTCTGCCACCTTTTGGGAAAGAAAGCAAATGCTGAGCAATAGTATTTGGGATCCTATGGCAGGGCATCCCAAGGGCATCTGTCCGTGTAGCCTGCCCAGGCAATTTTTATGTGAGTTCTCCACTAATAATAGTTGAGAAAATAAATTGCTCCTTTAGAAACATGTAAAATTCACATAGCATTATATCTGCAATCATTCTGGGAAGGGCTACAACTGATTGAGAACTTCAGGCATGCATACACAAAGCTACAAATTGAAGCATTTGCATGAATATTAATGGACTGCAATTCAGCACTGAATGTATATAGCAATTCAAATATCATACAAGAAAATAGGTTGGTGAGGGAAGTGGAGGAGGGTTATTCTTGGGATTTTATTTGGTTCTTTTTCTCCTGGTAAAAAAATCCAATTTTTAAAAAAGAAAGATTGCCACTCCCTTTGTAATAATTGCTTTGACAGTTCTTACAATTTATTTCAGTCATATGTGTTCAAATGTTTACCCTTCAAAAGTTTGTATACAATGCCTGTCAAAGTGATATATATGATGGTGATAACAGAAAACTGTAATTTCTTGGATCCCCATGTTGCTTCAGGTCTGTTTATTAGGGAAGTAAAGCCAGAGATCTTTCCACAGTTTCATTGTTGTTGTCACTGTCTCAAGGTCCATTTTAGTCTAAAGGAAAAGTCTCACTGCCCTATCACTGACATTTAATGTCATCCTATTAATAAAATGCACACAGAGAAAACAGTATCATTGAAGTGTAACCTTTTCATAAGCTGCTCTGATTTAATCTCTAAAAAGCAATCATTTATTCCTCACTAGAAACTTTATCAAAAGCACAAATCGTAATATGATTTAAATGCAGTCTTGCACAGCAATTACCTTAACAAACAAGGCATGATTCCTTACTATTACTTCAACACTTCCAGTAATACATATTTGAATTTTTTCATCTAAATTTTTTATTTTAAAGTCTTCCAAATGGCTTAAACAAGCTGGGGGAGGAGTGTTACATGTGATTTTTAATTTAACAAAACCTGTTCTGTTTTTGTCATTTATGTGCTAAAATTTCAAATTGTGAATTCACTGTCAGCTATAATAACTTCAAAAAATAATCAAAGCACATACTCTCTCCATAGAAACTTGTTTAATATTTTATGGAAGTCATACAAAGCATTTGCAAAGAATTATTTTAGTTTTACTCATATCAATTTATAATTTTGGTGTAACAGGATTGTTCTACTATACAAAAA
Source organism: Regulus satrapa (assembly GCA_013396955.1). NCBI lineage: Eukaryota > Metazoa > Chordata > Aves > Passeriformes > Regulidae > Regulus > Regulus satrapa. The sequence goes on from VWZN01007706.1 coordinate 3,365, forward strand.
GTGTCATGTCAAATGTCCTTCCTTTTCTGAGATAGATTGTACTTACGCAACTCTCAGAGTCTCTAGTCGCCAAAGGGAACGAGCATGAATGGACACAGCACCACCTTCATAATGGACAGTTCTGAAAACCAAGCAATGGCACAAACTAAATGTTTAGTGGAAATCATTATCATATGTGTTTGTTCCTTTAAGCACATCTCTAATTTTAAAATTGTCAAAACAATTATTGCATTTGTAAGAATCAAAGGTTATGAGATTCAAAACCCAGTCTTGTCAATTAAAACTTCAGACTCAGTTATTTGGATTTTGGTTAATAGTCCTTAGCATCCATAATTATGACATTCATATTAACAAGGTTTATACAGCATTGTTTACACATTTCTTCTTAGCGTTTTAAGGACAAAGAATCCAGGGCCAAAAATCCAGTATCAATAACCTGATAATGACAACATTTCTAGATTCTAACAAAAACCAAGTATCAAATAATGATTAAGATTTGTTTTCACTGCATGCATCTCCCAGGAAAGGTTTTTTTTTCTCAGAGCTTATACTATTAAAATAACTGCAGTCTGTTACACTGAACTTTGAAGATGCATTTATTTAGCACTTTATTTTAATACCATAATATCTAAGATATTACAACAACCACACACTGACACAGTCTTCACACATTTCAGATGTTACTAGCTTCCTATTTATTAATTTTTATATGCAATGACCTAATGACCTCTTTAATTCCTGCATATAATCAGAAATCTAAGTATCTCTAGAAAAATGTCTGGTAATCCTAAAAAATATAGTTTATTCTCCATTATTTTACACACAGATAGGTGATCTATAGTGGATGCACAAAATGGTTAACACCTATGGTCACCAAAAGCCCTGAGCTCTGTTTTGCTTCAAAATAAACACTAAAGAAAGTTAACATTGCCATTCTAAATTCAGGGAGCCACTCTTTGGATTGCATCCTGCCTGCGCCTGTGTTTCTGCCCTATGACACAGACAGAATTTAAAAGCCTAGGCCTTTCTTTTGGGAAAATACACTTATAAAAAGGATTGCTGTCACTATACTTTTCAGAACAAGCATCTCATGGGAGACAGTCAAATAATGGCTTAGTTTTATAGAACCTGGAAGAGATGATGGATTGAGTAGATATTGTGAACTTCAACCAAGATCAGGCACCACCAAAAATAGCCAGCAGCATAACTTTAGTTATGATATTTATGAAAAAATATCCATAATATTTAATTTTATAATATTTATAATAGATAATATTCTTATATTAATAACTAAATTGTAGGCATTCCCCATTCTTTGTGAAAAGCAATTTTTGACAACTACAATTTGGAATCAAGTATGTACTACTTACTAGGCTTTAGCTTTCAAAGTCCTCCTGTGGATAAAATACAGAAGGACTGGATGTTCAGCACAGAGGACAACCCAGCATTGAAAGAAATAGTTCAAAATCAAAAGAAATAGATATATTTCTCAATACTTTTAAACATACATAAAACTATAGATGTGCTAAAATTTATCTTGGAATGTAGTAAAAAGTATTATGGAAATAAATACTCCCAGACATGGCAAAAGAATAAAGATGAATCATCCAAACGAAAAAATTAGTCCAAACACAAAATAAACATATCTCACTACAATTACAGAATCAGAAACTGAACATTCATGATCCAGGTATAAACAGAAACTCTGGTACATGTTCCACATAGCAAGAAGTTACAGGTGGGTATAAATATGGACAATATTGACCCCTTGACATTATATCCATTATTTTCTCCAAGTATTAACTCAGCCATTTGCTGCAATGGTTTGTGATGCTAGGAGCAGCTGGCAGGTATTAGCAAGTCTCTCATTTCCCTCTCACTGAAGGAAATTACATTCAAAGGCAATCTTTTTTTTTTTTTTTTAAATTAAAATTTACCTTTATTAGTACAGTGAAATGCAATTGCTAAATAACCTTGAACTCAGGTATTTCTCTGTTCAGATATTCTCTCTGTGCTTCAAGTATTTGTTTAAATTCTTCTGCAGCTAACAGATTGAGACTGGATTTATGCAGCAACACCTCAAGAATAACAAATCAGATGTCAGCCTGGTTGATTGGTTGGTTTGGATTAGGAGGCTGTGGTTTGTTTGTTTGGGCAGCTTGGGTAGGGGTTGTAGGTTTTTTTTCAAAGTTGAAACATCCTGATTACATCCTGGCTTATTTCAGTACATATCTCACAGAAATGCATTTGGAATCCACGCATTTGCATATTGCATAATATGAAAATTAATTTTCTTCAACAGTTTTCAAGTCATTAATTATATGAAAAAGCCAGTTGAAGCAAAGGTTTAGATTTGTAATAATAACATTTCATTCTTAAGTTTGTATTTTTTACTTTTCAGGATGAAGCTCTTTCTCACAATGGGACCCCAAAGCTGTCACCAGTTTCTCCTTTTGATTATACTTTTAAAGCTAGTTTTGGATTACACATATCTGTTGGGTCAGTGTAACACTAAAGATTTAAAAAACCTCCCATCTTAAACTTAAAAGAATGGCTTCTTATGGATGAAGAAATTTACTTTTACATGACTGTCTGTCCCTTATTTTCTTTCTCTCTTCCTTCAAGGGGAGCTATCCATTTTAGAGTGGTCACATAAGACAAGAAAATGGGATAGAGATAGAAGAAATCCTACATAAAAACATATTACTTGTTCACTAGAGGAAATAAAAAGGATTCTAGGGTTGTCTGTTAGCTCCAAATGAATGACCAAGTATGACAGCAACAGAGGGAGTAAAGGCTAAAAGACAGTAATAGAACCTTAAAGACAAAAGTCAAAGAGGCAGAAACTAAACCTCAGCAAAAAAGTAAGTTACAGCAATCTAGAGGGGGACTGAAAGAGAGCTGGTGACTGGAGGGCTAGGGATCAAGGATACCTACAGGGAAGCAAAAGGAGAAGCCTGAAAACTGCAATAAAGGATGAAGTGGCAAGACTTTGAAAGAATGAGAAAGATACATGCTACAAGAACATAAATTTGCACAAAGCATTAGAATAGGATGTAAGCTCTTGTGTTTTAACTAGATACTTGCTTTGCTATAGAAAAGATGATAAAGAAAAGAACAAAAGAGTATTTTAAATAAAAGATTTGTTAAATGAAGGGCAAGTCCCTTTGCCCTCACCATAACAGAATGCAGGCTGAACATTGTCCCAGAGCATATGAGTAAGTTAATAACCCAGACCATCTCAAAAGTTTTTATGCTAAGGAATTGAAAGTTCATTTTTAGCCCATTTCATAAATATAGATGTAGTAAACTTTTGAGATTGCTCAAACCAACTTCCTTAGTACTTGCTCTATGTATTGTTATTTGATGGGATGTACCTCATTTCTTTTTATGCACTTCTGATGACAGTTCAGTGCTGAAAAGGAAGGAGGATTCATAACAATTGAATCTCTCTGGAAGCTGACACTAATAAGTCATATCAGGTACTGATACTGCTAGGTCAAATGAAACATTGCTTTTAATGACATGAAGAAACACACAAAAACTCTCTAAGATTTGCTACAGATTTACGTTGACATTTACATAAGGATAAAAAAAAAAAAAAAAAAAAAAAGGATCCAAGACACAGAGAAGATGCACATTACTTGCCAAATCATAGAGAAAACCTCCAGATTACAAAACCTAATTATGAAATTATAGGTAATTTATATATATGAGGAAAATACAAACAACAGGAGAAAAAAGAGGACAAGAGGCTACAATTTTTAGCCTTCCTCAAAGCTTGGGATACCTTATATCTTCATAGTCCTACCTATCATATCAATATGTGACATTTGTTTTTATTTTTTTTCCAGTTCATCTTATCCATATATTCTACATTTATAGATTAAGGATATTAACCACTTTTATTTCAAAAGAAAATACCTATAAACAAAGCAGAACCTTTGAGACTTTTCAGTTAATCTTTATTATAAACCTTCATCTAGTCAATGAGTTGGTGTCATGAAGTAATTGTTTTGTCTGACCTATAAATTTAAGTTAAATTTAAAACACCATCCTTTTCCTGGCTATGTCACTCATCTATTTAACAGAGACTGAACCAAACTAGAACTGGGAGTGGACACTGCATTTGTCTCTATGTCTGGGTTGTGTCCAGCACCACGGACAGCGTCACAGCCCTGGCAGGATCAGGTCCTGCTTTCCTCCACTCATACTCAACACTCTCCTCCAGCTTTCCAAGAGGACATGCAGAGGCAAAGGGACAGTAAGCATCAAAAAGAAAGCTTCTTATCTGAATCGATCAACCTGAATTAGGATAATGAATTAATTACACAGGTTTAAAATAGACTACCACATGTCAACCTCCCTCGAGAACCATTATTGAATTTATATTCTTATTATTGTTCAGAGGAGAGAGGGCAATCATTTCACTGAAAATCACTGACTACAAATGGGAATTAAATGAGGTTAAAATGAATTACATTAAATGACAATGTTTTGATACTGCAGAAGTAGTCTTGGTTGAAGAACCTGCAAATCTCAAGTTCCAGAGTGAGAAAAGAATGGAAAAAAATCTCAGTTGCTTGGAATGAATCAGGGCAATTAAAGAACCATACTGTATCTGGATCACACAAAAATTAATAAATCCAAATAAAATGTCAAAGTTGAAGTGAAAAAAATTTTTCCACTCCTCTCAATGACAGACAAGGTTGGTTTCAGTTTGAAAAATCAGTCACTAAAGAGCTCTACGTATGTTTTCAAAAAAAAAAATTTAAGCATAGCCATCATTATTCAAGGCTCAAGGGCTGTTTGGGGTGCAGGGGAAAGGTTATTGACTTCTGCTAATTGAAAACTTTCTGAGTTCACATTTCAGTCATAAATCATGCTCCACTCATGCCAGATTCCAATGGTTCATAATGCTGTGAGAAAAGGTGTCAGAGAACGGCATGGAAAATAATAAAGGAGCTGGGATTGGCTAAGTCCTTCTGATTTTGACCATCACTATAAAAGCCTGTCAATCTCTGAGACTAAGTGTTCAATGTAAGTTACAAAAGCCTTAACATAATGTTTCACTCAAAGAAAGTCTCAAAGGCAGGAATGGTAAAACTGCTTCTGAAATTAAGCTACATTTATCCATACCCTCATGAAGACCTTTTCTGAATGGATGGTTTGAGAAACTGGAGTCTGCTCCAGCCCAAATGATATTTTTGAAAAGCCAGGAGCACTTCTCTCTCCATCACAGGTAATTGCTTTCCATAATGAAATATTTCTGAAGGGTCCAAATTGCACTGCAGTCATTACTTTAAAACACAGACTGCAAATCAAAATGCAAATTAGTTGCAATGGGAAGACTCGTGGTTCCTTTCTAGACTGGGAACTATTACTATCAGAGCCCTACTTCTGTGAAGTATTTAAGTTCTAAAAGAATATGAAAGATGGTGGTATAATCAAGAGCAAGCCCCACAACCCAATCGAAAAATAGAAAAGCACCATATTATTTTAGTCACTTACTTCTACTGCTATCTACTAGTCGTTTTTGGGGGAATTCTATTTAAAAAAAAAATCACAGAAAATCAATCAACCGAACAAACATCAAAAAAAACAAACAAAACCCAACCCAATCACAAAACATATTCCTCCAACACAAGAAAGCAATTCAAAACTCTACAGTCATGCCTGTATTAATAACCAGCTAACATTTCTACAGGAAACTAAAAAGTAACATACCCAATACAAAAATGTCAGTAACGTAAAGCAATTCCACTTATTTGAACTGCAAAATGAAGGGGAGGAGGGAACTGCTGACTGATTCAAATGTGATAAACTTATTATGAACATTTAAAATTTTTTTCAGAGACTGAACCAATGGAAAGCAACATCACAGAAGCACTTTAATGCATACATGCTCTAAATACCATCTCTCATAATAATTAGAATAAATGTATTCATTCCTTTGATATTACAAATTCAAAAGTGAAGACTCAATACTACAATTACCAAATAACAGGTTTAAAAATAAAAAGATAAAAAAATAAAAAAGCCACAATTCCAATAGGAAAAATGTCAAAGGAAAGTGAAGACCATTTCAAGATACCGGTAATACAAAAAGTGATTTAAATCTTCTGCTGGATAAGCATATATAACCCTCCAACCAAAAACAAAAGAGGTATTAAAAATTACTAACCAATTCCTCCTGGAGGAACTGGAGAGAAAAGGTTGAAAAGAAGACTATGCAATCCTTTAATTAAATTTAAAAACCACATAAATTGTAACAGTTTGAATCTGTAATTTGGCATAACTTTTATCTTGTGCAGAGGTTGCACTTGCCAGAACGACTGTCATTTTTTCTTTCTGCTGTGATATAGGGCCAGGAGAAAAAGCAAAACAGGCTCAAATCTTTAGAAGAACCAAGAAAACTTTTATTGACAAATTAAACTGGTTTGTAGAAATCAGAATGAAACCTGTAAATCACTTCTCTTCCCCTTAACACTCCTTTTCTCACCAACACAACAAGGTAGAGGACAAAACTCAAAGATAACTCACTCTTAAAACAATCTTTCAATCTACTCAAGAGGAGGAGCTTCTCTAGCAAAACCATGGAGACTTCCCTCTAAAGACTTGCTTTGTAGTCTTTCTTGGGGTGCAATCTTTTCAAGTGTATCTGCCTGGGGGAAAATCTGCACTTGCAAAAGCCTTCCCATCTCA
>VWZN01007706.1:14839-49121 GCA_013396955.1 Regulus satrapa
ATACAAGATTGCCATCACTACTTCCATTCCAGGATCCCTTGAACTAAGAAAATAACCATAAATTAAATTCTAAACTGCCATGACAGGTAGACCTGAGATTAATCCCAGATGAGTTTTCTTGAAGGATTGGTCAGTATTCATACATACACTGTCCTGAGGAATTTTTTGTAATTACAGAAAAAAAAAAANCAGCTGAACATTGCCAAGCAATAAAAACTCCCAAGTCAGCAATTAGGGAAGGATGGATCAGGATAAAGAGAAGCCACAAGCAGGGGATCCTATATAGTTACCACAACTCAGATGAAGACTGAGCCAACCAAAACCAGGAACCAAGTAAGTACTCCTCTCCCAGATTACAACAGACAAAATGAGAATTTTTTCCATCTTACCTAGTCACTTTTAATTTTATTTAATATAGCAGTTCCAGTTAACAGAAAAAAAACAAAGACTGATTTATTTAATTCATTATTTTTAAAGCACTTTTTGGAGTATTTGGAAGTTCTGTGTGAGAAAAATTTCTGGGAAGATCCATTCTAACTTCTACTTGACAGAAAATTCCAAAACAATAATCACAATTTATTTGTACTCCAAAGGGAAACTCTTATTTTGCAAATACCTCCACTTCACCAGCAGGTTTACAGCAAAACACTTGACTTTATAGTATACAGGTGTGTGGGTTTGCAAACTAAGGCACAGACCATACACATAGCATCACAATATTTGAAGTCCCAGGACTTAGTAGTGAGAAGCTGAAAATAAGGCTATCATTAAAATCAGTGAAGATGATAAAAAATATATCTTTTTTTATCAGCCTTCTTGCATTAGAAATGTGCCATTAAAAAGAAATATAGTTTTGTGTTATCCTAAAAATATTGGATTATAATCAGCAACTGAAGAACACTGAAACATAATAAGTTTTAAACACAATTCAATGGTATTTTTTCAGTCTGACAAGCTAAATGTAAACACTTCTTTTGTTTGCTAAACTGACCCTAATTTCTCGCTAAAAATATTTCATTAATAATAAATAAATAATAAACAAACAAAATTCTACATATGAGTAGGATGCCATAACCTAAATCATTTGCTTTAGTGTTATAGCAACAAGATTTTTAAAAAGTTATACCTGCATTTTCTATACTAATAAGTAATGTTGTGAAGTAAGACAGATCTGTACAGGGAAATGGTGCTGAAGACCCTTCAGTCACACTGCTCACCCTTCATGAATTTATTTTGAAACTGCATGAAGTCTTTTTCCTGAATATCTTAGGCAATGTTTCAGGATATATTTTTAAACCTTTGAGATCAGTATAAAATTGGTACTTATGCAGTAAATTTTAGCACTTTTTTTAAAAAAGGTCTTGATTTTGACACATCAGGGTGTGCCCAGGTAACTTGTTACATACATTACTTTTTACATGGACCTGTGTCAATATAATTCTATAATTTTGGTTTGTTTTCCAAGTGACTCCCATTGTACAGAATTATCAGAATTACTTGATTTAACTCTAAAGCTCTGTTTTGACTTAAACAATAAATTGAGTTCTGCATAAACCAATTTGACAGAGACACATGTAAAAAGAAATTATTTTCTTTTAACTACCTCCAATATCCTAGTTTGTCTTACAGACTAAGTGTCCATTATATTAACTTCAAAATAATTATTTTTAATCTAGTTTATTTAGTTTATTAATTCAGTATTCAATTTATTTATTCAGTTTATTAATCTATTTTAGTGGGAAGTTTTGATTAAGAGATGGTATTGTATTGCAGCTATTCCAATACATTAATATTTTACTTATGAATATGACAAAGCTTTTTACAGATACTAATAAAAATAGGTTTATTTCCTTCTTCTTCTTCCTTTTTGAGATAATTTTCTCTGGCTTTGCTACTGTTTTACTGTGGACATAGAGATAAGGCCACACACACTTAGTGTGAGATTCACCATCCCTTCACCATAGGACTACCTTGATTATAGGAACAGTTGCCGGTTTTTTCCAAGAATAAGACCTTTGTTCTAATCCTTTCTGACACTAGCCAGCTGAACTTCTCTAGAAAACATGCTTAGCTTAACAAAAACAATTTCTGTACCTAAGGAAAGTGAAAATGGAGAAGTATAGCAACAAAGAGTAGGCACAATACACAGATAAATGTACAGCTACAAAAACCATATTACATTGCTTTCACATTATTTCCTTGGAGTATGAGTACACAGTATGACACTGTGTCATTGTGGATTTCTGCTTCTGAAAGAGACAGGCAGGTCTCAGTAGTGAGGTTCACCAGGGAGAGATGTGGCATAGCACAAATCTGGGTCTCAGCACATAAACCTTGCTGGGATTATAAGCAAGAATGACACACCAGTGCTGTCAGAAATGGGAAGACAAGGAGAATGGAATTAATAGGAATGAGCAAAAGAAAAAGGTATTCTCATTATCAGAAAGGTTTTCTCCATAAAGTTTAGGACACTGCCAAGCAATGCCCTAGCATTTTTTAATAATGATTTTTACAATAAACCATGTCAGAGTATATGCAGAGTGATTCTCATATGTAAAAGCACGACTGTATAAAAAAAGAGATGTTGGCAATGCTCTCCCTAAAATTTGAATTAGTAAAGTTGCAAGAAAATTCCATTACTGAATTTTAAAATATGCCAGATAAAAAGAATTTATGGCAAATTAAATATATTGCCCTTTAAAAAATAGTATCCAAAAATCACAAAAAATGAAACTACCTGCAGTTTTAACCTTCTCTAGATTCTATTACAACACCCACTCAAAACAGCCAGTCTGCAGGAAGGTAGAAATCATTAGGCTTTATATTGTGACAAGCTTTTCAGAAAAATGCTGCTCTTCTCTGTGGAAGTAAATTCAGGGATCCTTGTTCTTTCATTGTCAGAAATTACATTAAAACTTCTTCCTAATTCCTAAATAAAACAAATAGTTCTTGAAAGCTGTTCTCCTTCTGTCTTTACCGTCCTCTTGGTTTTCTTTCTAACCATATGTTACCCATAAAACCATTTCCCATCTTCAGTCTTAGGATTTCACATCCTGCTTCCAAGTCTTTTGCCCATTTTTAACTCAGTCTTAGAAACATGTTACCATGACTGCATACATCAGAATATTTTGAGATAATATATTAAACCAGGACCAAAAACCATTTAAAAAAACACATTACAAATTTTATCTTATCTTTAACAAAACGAGATTTGAATGAGCTGTTCAGCATTCAGCAAAAATATGTAGTGTTACTTTCAGTATAACCTTCCCTCTGTTTTCAGAACAGTTTTATGTTTATTTATTGTATTCATTGTTTACATATCAGAAAACTACTCCCACACTTGGCATAATAATTTGATTTTTTAAATATTTCATTTACTAGCAGTCTTTTAATAATTAAAGTTGAGTCAATCTTACCTTGGGCAACTTCACTTCCTGAGCTGATTGGTGCTACACTCCAGAGCGTCTGCTGGAAGGCTGCATCAACATGTAAGCTGCCATTGCCATAAGAGAGATGCTAGAATCAGAAAAGAGGGAGGCTTTTATTTGAGGTTAATTGAAAATCTCATTACAGTATACAATATACAATAATAGCAACAAACATTCTCTCTTTTCTTTCAGACATAATTTGTTCCCACTGACTGTATAAGTAAACGCAAAGTTCCACATGGGTACTCCTCAGGGGACATTAGAAATAAAGCTAAAATAGTAAAGCACATTTGCCTCAAAAAAACATATAGGAACAGTACAGAAAGAGTCAGCTGCTTGTCATCTTAGTGAACACGGAAGAACTAATTTTTAAATGTTATGGGGTTCTTACACTTGTGTGCTTCCTTTAACATACAATGGGAGTTTCCATGAACTTTGAATATTAGAATAACATAAATTTGCATTTCAATGCAAAAAAACCACTTGAATATTTATTGCAGGCCACTGGCTTCCTAAAACTCCCATTAGGTCAAAGAAGTTACATAAAAAAATCTACCGACTCTCTAAGTCCCTTAAGACACTTAACAAAATATATTTTTGAGCAAAATTCTCAATATCCAAGCAAAACTGAAACAATCTTTCTTCAAAAGGCTCACTTCTTACCTATTCAAGGGATGCTCTTTAGCTATGTTATTTCCTACCTTCTGCCCAAGTTGCAGATCTTTGCCATAAGTGCAACAGGTCTGTCTGTCTTTTCTCAGAATTGTGTGTGTGTCAGTTCATGTTAGTCCAGTGACATTGTCTCAAAAATTCTTATCTCAAAGCATCTTGTATTGCAACCATACAAAATCCTTTGTCTCACCCACACCATACCAGCCTATTCCATAGATAGACTGTCAATGCCAAACAATATAACCTTATAGCAGACTATGTAACCAAGAACTCTGTGTATTAATAAGCACCTGTTTTGAAGCATACTGTTTCTCTAACCAGGTACTAATTTTTCAAGTGCAGTAATATTTAGATGCTTTTATCAGAATTTTGTTTTATACTACTGGGAAGTAACTGTGTTTATAGAGTTGTATTGCTCTCTGTTTCTGTATGTTGGAATAAACATAAAAAAATTCTGGGTAAATTAATTAATGACACTAAAGACAAAAATGTCAATGGAAGTCAGAAGAGGGCAGATTCTCATGGCATATGCACGTGAGTTCTGTCTTTCTGACTACACATCTAGCTGTAAAGAAGTACATCAGCTCATTCAGAAGGCTCCCATAACAGCTAATGACGTACAAAGTAAGCGTTCTCACAAAAGCCATGCTTACACTGCACCAGTGCCACTCAGTACATGTCACAGAGAACATTAATAAACAGAAAAGTTCTTTGGCTTTTATTCTTCACTTACTGCAGTTACATAACTTAGTGAATGGCAGACCAATATGGGAGATTAGAATCTGCAGCACAGCTCCAGTTCTATTTTTGCCCTGTGAGCCTTAATTTTTTTCAGGTTCTTCTGAGATTACCACATAGATCCATTTAGGGATAACGAGCAATTCAACCAAAGCAGGAATATTACTTTTCAAGCAAAACACATCTTGCAGGATAGACAAAAGAGGACATGGACTCCTCTGTCATCTAGATCTGCCATCAACAGAGCAACTCTTCTAACTGTGTATTTTGTACATGTTAATTAGCTTTTTTTCATGTACAGTAGTATCAATTGAATTAGTGTTACATTTTTATAGACAGAACACTGAACAAAAATACATTGCTGACATCTCTCTTCAGAGTATACTTGTAATTTTTATCCATTCATTGGATTCCAGTTGCCGCTCTGACTCTAATCCATATGTCTCAAGGTGAGTCATGAGGGAATTACAACTTTAAAAAATATAGTTCAAAAGATACAACATATGGCTTCCAAAGCAGAGTATATTCTGCAATTCCCTTCTTATCCTCACTTCCCTACATTCCCTGTGGCATCCCTAAATTTACAATTGACAGCAGGGATCCTACCATTTACAATTCCATAAACTATGGTGTTCACTCCCTGGAACCATTCATAGAAAATAGTAAAAGGAAGCTTTAACATGCAGAGAAAATATCCTCTTAAGGTATATCCAAGAATTCAGTTATGTCAAATGTATTTTTGACATAAAAATGTCCCAGAAGTTTAGAGATGCCAGTGTTTATCCTGACACTGCCTAAGGTTTAGTGCAAGTTTTTAGGGTTTTTTATACTTTAACAATCTCAATGTTGTTTTAAAGCAATCTGATCTCTGTCTATAACTTATTGGAGTTTACCTGCTTGGTTTTGTACTTTCAGCACAATAAAGAACAAAAACTAAACAAGTTCCATAATGTGATGTCTAGGATATGGACATGCCCCTCACACTGGTGCTGAACAGCCTCCCACAGATATTTGCTACCTGGTATATCAGTGTGTCTGGAAAAAGTGAAAGGTTGCCATGGACCACATGCATAGTATGTCTTTTGGGTAGGTAGTAACATTTGGAAAGCTCAAGAAATATCTTGGGTTCAGCAATCCTGCTGTCTATTCTAATTTTCATACGGCTCTTCTCCAATACAGGCTATTTGTCTCAAGAAATAAAATATTTTCTGAATCAGTCCACCTTCAAGCAAAGACCTAGATTTGCCTTCCCTACTGACAGACTGATAATCTCTTAAACAAGCATTTAACCTGCAATAGGGATTTTATCACTTTCCAGATTTAAATCATGGTATTTTATGAATACGGGTTAACAATACAGTCCACAGGCAGTTTATCTCCAGGATAAATGCCAAGACTCATCTCTTAGCATACTGCACGTTTCCCAACTGAATTAATGACATGTTGTAAACTCTATACTACTCCGCAGCAAAGTAACAGTCATAACTCTATCCTGAAGTCTTCAAAAAGAACGCAGTGTATTTAAGCTCACTGAAGAGCTTGGAGATCAGACTGCAGTTTCGGCAAGAACCCTTTAGCAGTGATTGCTGCAGAATAGCTGCATTTAAAAGAGCTCTGAATAACTAGAGCTCTTAAATTTCACTGACTGTGTGAAAGCTTCTCTTCTCCAAAAAATGCATGCATGAAAAGACAAAAATATAAAAAATGGACAACTTTTGCTTCAGGCTTCCTCTTGGCTAAGGTGTGCCTGTACTGACAGTTTATTTAGAAATATCTATTTTAATCTGCAGTTTGATAACTCTGCCTTCAATCTCAGGCTATTAGAAAGAGCAATAGCTAAAAAAAAAAATAATAAAAAATTATACTGGTGGATTTTAAAAACTATGTATAAAGCATTGCACTCCTCAGAATGCTTAAGTACTGCACAACCACAGCATCAACCACACTCCTTCAGATGTCTTAGTACCAGCTGGTGCAGAGATAGATGGAAGCTATTTCCTTTCCTGTGCACAGAGATTCTGACAGCCCTTGATTCGTGACTTAAAATTACTACACTGATCCTGACAGAAAAGTAGTTTCAAGCAATTTGGGCACCTATCCTCAATTGACTCAAGTATCTATGAGATGTTCCAAGTCTTGAACAAACACCCACAACAGATACACAAGAATGTACTTGTATCAATAATTAAAGGAAACCAAAAAAGTAACAAAACAAAACAAACTATACTACTTCTCTCTTTTTTTTTCTTTTTTTTTTTAAATTAGAAAGGGGAAAATATTTTGCATCAGAAACCAATGAATTAGCAAACTTCAGTAAAAATTCAAAGGTTTAACTAAATACAAAGTCTCTAGAAACAAAACCACTTGTTAACTTCCTACTTATGATGTAATTTCTATTAAAATTTATTACCTGAGTCATTTAAAAATTATTCTGTTACAGAGGATTACATTGAAACACTCATAACAAATACAAATATTTGTTCATAAGGATGGGAGATACTGGACAAAACTAAAACGACTAACTGCATCTGAGTGAATTTTTCACAGAATTAAGGGGTTTTGTGTATGGTTTTTAGTGGCAATATATTTATATTCATTGAAACATCTATGAATGCATTGAAAAACTTTGAATAAAAATAGGTAAACTTACACTGAACAAAAAATTACTATCTAGTTTCTGATCCAAAGGAGGCAGAAGCCAGGAAATTTTCAAAGGGTTTAAAGTAGAAAAAATGCTGTTTCCTTTAAATTTCTCCAGAGTGCTTAAACAATTGGCCCACAAATGCAACGGGATTTTTTTCATTGATAAAGACAGAAAATTGCAGTAATGTCCTAAGCACTTCCAGCTCCTTTAGTCAACATAAAATTACCATCAGTGCAGGGAGAGTGGAAGCTAAAACCCCACAGATACTTGGAAATTTACTATTACATGAAAACCTTCTCTGCTGCTGCAAAGCTGAGAATGGGTAATTGCAGATGCATGGCAGGAAAGGCATAAGGGAACCATGGATGGTAGAAGGGGGTAGTTTGCATTCCCCCTCTTTATAATCGTTTTCCTTGTGCACTGTATCATGAAAAGCCTGAAGCACAGCAGCTACTATGCTTCCAAATGACAATTATTTTGCATGATTAGTCACAAGAGCTTTCATTAACAAAGTATTAATTTTACAGAAGCAAGCATCAAACATTAGGAAGTGTCAAGCCAAGTACCCTATGGAAAAAGAATGGCTTCTAGTGAACACATCTCAGTACAGTCTTCAATGGCATTATATTATTTTTTGCACATATGCTGCCTCATTGTATATACAGGATAATGGAGCTCACTTTGTCAACAGCTGCTCAGTGTTTTGTTTTCCCCTCAATCTTTAGTCTGCAGCCTCATGCTTTATTCAACATAGTCAATTCTTCAAAGCTTTGGAAAGGGAATTATTAATTTCCTCATAGGTTTTTCTCTTTCACAAATTACAGTATTTCAAAAAAACAATTATTAATGATTTAATTTTCTCAAAACCCCAAAGAATTATAGCCCATTTTTCATTGGGGAGGGGATGTAGAGAGATTAAACTTTTAAAGAAAGTTTCATTAAGAAATAAATTTTCATTAATCTGGGATGCCCAAGTTGAGGTGACTGCATTTTATGCAGTTTACAGGTCAAGCCACATCTTACATTCACCTCAACTGCAGGTATCAAGACTAAGCAACTCTGAGGTTTCAACCTCTAATAAAAGGAGGAGATGCAAGAGACATGATTCCAGTAAGGAATATTCCAAATAAGGGATGAGTAGTGACCTCTTGAAAGCAAGCGTACTATATACAATATCATCTACTCAGCAAATTCCACAGCAGAATTTGGTACAGAATCTAATTCTCCAGGAAAATAATTAATCATCACACCACCAACCCTCTAAAGGCAATTCCCAGCTTGAAATTTCATCTTCAAAGTTGCTTCATACAACAGCTTCCCTGCTACACAGCCCTTATACATCCACCGAACCCTTATCAGGACTGAAATAGTATTCCATAAAAATCCAGTGTGACTGTATACTTAGCAGATTTAATAAAAATATAACAGTACCATAATTTTTGCATTTTCAAAGGCCTGTTATTTTTAAAAATTTATATATATATATATATATATATTTGTGTTATCATTTATAAGTAATCTTCCTAAATTTAAAAAGAAGGTAAAAAAAATCTATAATTACAGTTCTCTACCTGTGGTTCATGTGGATAACTAGAAAACCATTCTTCAGATGTCTTCTTTTCATACAACTACAAAAATCATGACAGAAATTGTCTCTCAGCATACCACATTTAACTGCTGTGCCTTAATAGAGTGGGTTTTCTGGATAGTTGCTGGTCATAGATATCATCTCACCTAATTGCTCCAGGCCTCTACCACTCTCTTTTCCTTTCCAAACCTTTACCCGGGTCTCATTAGGAATTCTTCCTTGTGAGGGTGGTGAAGCACTGGCACAGAGATGAGGGGCTGCCCCATCCCTGGAAGTGTTCAAGCCAGGTTGAATGGGGCCCTGAGCAACCTGCTCCAGTGGAAGGTGAACCTACCCATGGCAGGGAGGTTGGAACAAGATGATCTTCCAGGCTTTTTCCAACCTAAACACAGCATCTATGATTCTATGTCTCTCATCTAGCCGAACCAGCTTCCTGACCTAATTACAGCTCACATTATCATCCAGAATTAGGACTACCTCCCGCTTCAAAAGGTTCTCCTTAGACCTACAAAGCCTAAGCAGGGTCTTTTAGCATTTTTTCCTGCTCAAACTCTTCCTCACCACATCAGCCAGCATTAGACTTCTTTCCAGAATCTCACAACTCCTAACCCTTAATACTTTTTTCATTTCTTGGCCTCTCTCTGGATCTTTGTCCAGCAATTTGGTTCTCCCCAGAAAACTCACTATTCTACAGATCTCTCTTGTCATCCTTCATTTCCAGTCTCACTCCACTGCCAAAACCATGCATTTTTCTGTCCTAAGTTTTGAACAAAACTTTAACTAGTGGGTGTCTACTCTTCAGCAGGTTCTTGTCCCAGACAATTTGATAGGCCATGCCTGCCTGCCTTCAGCTGACAATCTTTCCAGCCACTCCTCAAGTCCCACTCAGTTTCCCTCCTTCCCGACTCAGTCCCACTCCTGTCACTGATATGTCATCTGCCTTTTGTTCCTGCCACTTTGTCACAGCTTCTTCCTCCACACATGAGAAATGACAGGAGATCACCGGCAGCACACACAACACTGAGTTCTCAGCTGTCAATACAGTGCCTGGCTTAATTCCTGCCTTGAGCAATCCATTTCAAGGAATATCTGCTCCCACCAGGATTGGCATATATTTAATTATTCGCTGTAGAGGGAGTTTAAACAGTTCATTAACACACAGGAGGTGCTAGCTTACATAAAATAGACACAAGAGGTCTAGTTTATGTAAAGTACACAAAGTCATCTGACTTTTACCTACTCAAAAAAAATTTAGAGTGCTCTACCCTGGTCATGATTGAGCTCCATTGTTTCAGGAGAACATTGCTTTACTAAGTTGAACCAGGGAGAGGCTTGCATTTTTAATAATTTTCTTTGTTTTTTTGGCTTTGGATTGGGGGTGCTTGCTTGTTTGTTTTGACTTTTGGGGTTTTTTTTATAAGTTGCCAAGAAGTACACAAGAAAATGACAAATTTTCTTAATTATGTGGCTTTTTTTTTCCCTATCTTTGAGCTCAGTAACATCTGATCTCTTCTGGATGAAGTAAAAAAAATATTTCAGACTGATTAAAAATTAAAAAAAAAAAAAACCAAACCAAAAAACCCAAACAAAGAAACCAAACCAAAAAAAAAAAAAAAAAAAAAAAAAAAAAAAAAAAAAAAGTCATTTTTTTTTTAAGGTTTTTTTTTTTTTTTAATTTNCTTATTCTATTAAGTGTTTTTTTTTTTTACATCACAAGCACTTGACTATAAGCATTTGGAAGCTGGACTCCATAAGGCAGAGCAGCTTGACAACCTTAATTATTGGAAAGTCCTACCGGCCTCCACAATAACATTTCAAATCATCGTATAAAGATTCCATGGGAACTGCATTATGATCAGTGTAACAGAGCAGCTCAACACTACCTTTCAGGTCTGCTTATGCAGATTAAAATTATTCTTTATAAACATTTTTCTTATAATGTTTTAGCAAAGAGAAACAATGGAATTGTTAATTTACATAGAAGTAAAGTCCAATACTGATTTTCACACTCACACTTCTAGAAAAAATGTGAAAGGGAATTTTATTTTTTTTTATGTTTCCAAAAAAGAAACTTCACACGCTGATGTGTTCCCTGATACTACTGCATCAAGAAGTGCTACAGATACTTAGAAGTAAGTTCCAAGCATTCAATAGTAAGATAAATAAAACTAGGAGCTGAAAATAAACAATTTATTTGATGCAAAAGAATACAGAGACAGTGCCTTTGCAATACTGAGGTACCTGTTCTCCTTTCCAGGAATAATGGCATATAACAGCTCCACCTTTAAGATAGTTCAATCTAATTTGGATGCTATTATCTTTCAAAGGGAACTCTGCCATCAGTTCCCAATTAGTTTCTTTTTCGTTTACAGCAGAAAAGAAAAAAAATTAAATCAAATAAATATCAAGGCTTGTTCACAGATCTGCATCAGCTGCAGGGCACATTGAAGTCACTGAGACAGTAACTACATATAAAACAGAGGGTACATAAAACTGTTGTATCATACTGAAATCTGTGCACTTCAGATTCAAAGCTGGGGGGGTTTCCCTTTTTCCTGACTTCTCAGCCATAATAACACTGACCTCATAGATAAGAATTTTTAGTTTTTTCTTCATTTATGCATTTTGTATTTCAAGTTCATGTCTAAGGATTTTTTCTTAAATTATGTTTAAACGCTATTTAGAGACTTCATGAATTTGAAAAAAAATTGCAATTAATTGAACTTCTAAGTTATTGAAAATTGGCAATATTGAAAGCAATCAGGATATGTAGTTAACAAGAGGCATCAGCAAACCTCAGTGCTGAAGTAAATACTTCCATGTGCAAGTTGGGGAAACATGCTGGAAACATTACAGGTGTTCTTTATTGGGTTGTACTGCCTCAAGAAAGGAAACATAGCAACTCTGGCTTGAACTTAAATGGTGGCAATATTTATAGCAGAACATCTTTCTGCTCTATGCTAACAGGGTTCAGTAGAGCCAAGTTCCCACTCTGAAATATTTGGCAATACTGCAGCTCACACATTATATAACACCACAAGCACTTATGTAAGTGCTTTATCTCAGAAATGCTACAGGATAATAGGGATCCAAAATCCCATTGTCTAGGTGGATAATGAGAGTCAGAGCCAGTGAATGACTTGCTCTGGGACACTGTTGTGAGTCAGAAGGCAAAATCCACCTCTCCAGACCTTTAGCTTATGATTTTAACACTGATCTTCCAATCAGTTTAGTACTTGTTTGGTGTAAGTAAAAAGACAACTCTTCGGGAAAAAATAGAACCAATTTTCCCTAAGTATTTTATTTTGTGGAAAGAGGAGAAGAGGTACTACAACAAAGTCCTGATATTTTCCTAATACTTAAGAGTGTTGCCAACCAAATGAGGTCTAAGCAAAAATCTACTGATTACACTGAGATCATAAAGTGTCAAAATCAATGTTAAATTAAGCTAAAGCCAGACAACTGGAAGACCAACTTGAGAAGCTGACATAGTTCTTCTCTCCTCTTGCATTATATAAATTCAACTAAGAGCCGACTACATTTTGAAAAAGCCATGCCCTATGAATGAACTCTATTCATCTGTTATTTTTATATGCACATCTTTGCCCCAGGATGGCTAACCTATTTTTCTTCATTCAGAATGAATTAGCAAATTGCTTGAAAACATAGAGCAATAGTGCAATATAAAAAGTTGACATGCCAATTTCTTTCCTAACAGCATATTTACATAATACATTTGATGGAGAATTTATATTTTTCTAAGATTTTAATTGCAGAGTATGCAACACACATAAACCCAACCCTCAGTATGCTGATGATTATTTTCTGTCAAGGAATCCATGAGGAATTCCACTCCCTTAGGGAAAGCACTCCTCAACTGGATTCAATAGAGTTTACTTGGTTTCATTATTGGAGCAGATTCCCAAAAATAACTTCTTCTCACCACAGCCCTAACTTTTGTAAAAGGTACCAGTTGCTACATTTTTTTAAGAGTTGAATAAAATAGCAGCTACAACATGACACTGCATTCAACAGGTAAAAAATGGATTGTGAATATTTTCAAACTTATATTCTTTTAAGTTATTTTTGTAAACAGCCAAATGGATTAAGACAAACAGTTTAAGACAGAGAGATAGCTTTCATGCAAAATATACACTTATTTTTAACTCACTGATTATTCTTTACCAACTGTTACAATTTTCATAAAAGCTTCATTGCTTTATAGACAGTCCTAATATAACTACTGAATAGGTAGCAAAACCAGAAATACTTTTATGACTGTGGAGCAACATAGTTTACCAGCTCTTAATCTAGTCTTGAAAAACATCTGTTCATAAAAATGTGTGGATGCATGTTAGAGCAAAAATAATTTGCTGAATCCTTGCTTTGTCTCACTGTCAAACCAGAGATGTATAATTGAAATAGGCTTAATAACTATTCAGTACAATCTAGCTCTAAAATACTTCAAAACTGTCATTCAGTGTTATTTCTCTCTGCACTGAAAATATTATTTATTTTTAGTATATTGATATTTTGCATGGAACACACAGTACATGCATTAATGCCACCTCTTAAGAAAAAATCAGTCTCTACAGACAGAATTGTGCCTCTCACTGTATAAAAGTACATGTGACAGCCTTGATAATCAACAGCTGAGGCACAAACCCTCAATAATAGCTTAGATGACTATTACTAATTAGAGGCCAGAACATGCCTACACAGACACAATCTGTACTAAAATTCAAGTAACTTAAGCAACTCAATTCAGCAATTCAAAGAAACCCACTATCTTAAAATAAAACCTTTCCATTAATCAGATTTATCATAAATTCAGTCCACAAGTTGTTTTTTCCACTATGTGTGGCTACAACTCTTATAAAAACAATTATTTAAAACAACTTTAAAATGCAAAGATGATCAGAAAGTTTTTAGTTTTAGACTATCTAATTACAAAAAAAACCTCATTAAATGAGCTATTGAGCTTCTGCTTAGAAGTTACAATTATATTCAACAATTATATTCTCATTTTCCTATGTGTTTCTAATAGAAGGGAGAATATTTTAAATTTTATAACTGACATCTTATTAACCTCTTCACTCTTTTCTTAATTACTTTTTAAAACTTCTAAAAAATGTCTCATAAAAATGAATAATAGAGAATAAGCTTTAGTGTTATATGCACATCTCATAGAATCATAGAGTAGTCAGAGCTGGAAGGGACCCACAGGGATCATGGAGTCCAACTTCCGGCTCTGCACAGTACCACGCCCAAGAAACACACCTTGTACCCAAGAGTATCGTCCAAACTCTGCCTGGCTTAGTGCTGTGACCAATTCCCTGGGGAGCCAGTTCCAGCACCCAGCTACCCTCTGGGTGTAGAACATTTTCTTAATATCCCACCTACACCTCTCCTGACAACTTCAGGCTATTCTTTTGGATCCTGTCACTGATCACCACAGAGAAGAGATCAGCATCTGCCCCTCTTCTTCCCCTCATGAGGAAGTTATACCTACAATGAGTTTTCCCCTCAGCCTCCTCCAGGCTGAACAGACCAAGTGACCTCAGCAACTCCTCAGATGCCTTCCCCTCAAGGCCCTTCACCATCTCCATTGCTCTCCTAAATCTGACACAGATTTTTGACAAACTCAGAACAGCTCCTTGTTAAAGAATCTTTTTTATGCTGTTGGGCTAAATCACTGGGGCTGATTTTTCAGAAGCTTAAAGCAAAATTATTTGCTTCTTATCTTCACCTTCTTTTTGTCATAGAGAATAGTACAGGTGTTTGAAACACCAAGAATAAAAAAAGAAATTCATCTTGAAGTGTTGACCTGCTTCATGACAAAACAAATGGGAGCTCTTTTTATGAAGAAGAAAGTTGTGTAAACCAGTGATAAGTAACAGCTAGCACAATAACTTGTAAAATATTTCAATTCTATTTAATCATTGAGTATTTTAATTATATTTCATTATGACATGTCAGTAGCTCTATATATTACACTGTACATAATCTCAATAAAATATGGACCTTTTAATCTCAAAGATCCTATGTAGATACGTTCAACATCCCAAAATTTTGTAAGTAGTTTTAATATGTATGATAATGTTGTTAACCTATGAATATTCACATGGATACTAAACATCTCAATCATGCAATTTGTAAATTATTTGTTTTTCTATATTTGCTTATTTTCATCTAAGTAAATTTTTAAACTCCTATTCCACCACTGAAATGAACAAAAATTACATTAGCCATATATCAAAGACACACTTGCCAGATCTCCAGTGTGTTGTTTTGCAAAATATTATTATAAATAACAGTTGAAGCACCTTAAGTTTTACTTTTAGGAGGTGGAAAGGTAATCCAGATTTTACTGTAAAACTTAGATTAACTCAGTTTTTGGGGTATTTTTTGCTGTGTTTGTTTGTTTTTTCTGTAGAAGAACTACTGTACAGATAATTTTATACAACTTACCAAATATCTTTCTGAAGAAACACTGACTAAAATCAGATCATCTCCAACACGCACTTTTTCTCCTTCTGATCGTTGTTTGGAAGCAGGATGTATGGTCCACCAGCAAGCCTCACCTAATATAAATATCAAGTAACAGCAAAGAATGAAAGAAGAAATAGGCCAGTGTTACAGATGTTAGTATCACACTTGTTTCAGTCTTTAAACTTCTGATCCAGTTTTCACTGGGCTAAACCAAGTGTCCATGTGTTTTCCATAACTAGTATCATTCCTGCATTACCTTTTCGGAAACTTAGTTCTAAATAATATACATAAAAGACTAAGGCCTCTGGAACAGTGATTCCAGACTTAAATATGATGACTCTCTGTGTTCTCTAGACAACCCGGTTCAGGCTGCTTTTGCTAAAGCGGTTCCCTTTTACCTTCATTACAGTGTCTGGAAAAGACATTGAAGAATATTCTACTGAGAACTTGAAAAAGGAAGTACAGAAACCCATAACAAAGGGCAATGGAAATAAGCATTTACATACCACTTAAAAATAATATTTGAAAGATCACATAAATCCGAATTCAAATATGTTCTTCCACTTTTACTGACTGTTAGTGCCTCTAATCCCCTAGAATATGTGTATTAAAGTCACAAATTCTGTTCCTGTGATAAATCTTCTTTTCAACTTTATCTAGAACAACTAAAACATGTTATTCAGAAAATAATTTAGATCTTTGAACTGTTCAACTGTGGCAGCTACTACTCTTACTGCTCCTATCTAAAGCAAAGGTTTAAAAAACAAGCAAACAATCTAACTAAGCAATTCTTAGATTTTTATTTTAGAATGATGGTATTTTTCATTATATATTCTTTTAAACTAGTGGTGGTTACCTGTTGTGTCCTCTTGCAATCCTACATCAAATGCCAGCTTATCCATTGATGATCGAGACGTAGAGAGACAGCATAGGTACTACCAAAAGAAAAAATCATACATTACTTGTTCTGCTCATTTCTAGTAATACAAAAAGCCATCAACTTACTGAAACAGGATTAAATATTCTTAAATTGTCCTCATTAGTTATTACATGTATGCCTAATAAGGTGAAATGCACTCAAGCAGTCTTGACAAAAATATATGCTCTAAAATAACTTCTCAGTCTACCCAGTCTTATCTTTTCACTGAGACAGGAATACTAAGAGTGGAAATAAAGGAGTTAGGAACCTGTATAATTCATCAAGGAATTTCCAATTCAGACTTCTATCCAAAATACATGTAAGAAGGAATCTCCTTTTCCCCTCAGTCTCTAACATATGCTCTAGTTGACAGCAAGGCACCAGGTGTAGATTCAGTCACAGCTTATGCAATACGTCAAATCCAAGGGGAAAGAAAGGAAAAATCACCAACTCAGACTGACAAGCATGGGATTCAGCACTGGGAAGCCAGACTTAGTTTTGGCACTTACCCAGATACGATCAGCTTGGTTTTCTATTTCTAAGCACCTATCCATCCTTCACAAAGCTTTCTAGGAACCACAGTAAAATGCCTCTGATGTGAGTAGTTCTCCAGATATCAGTAAATGGGAATATTCCGGGCTCTTTCAAACATAACTTTTACACAAAAAGGAATCATTGCTTCTCCCAACTCACATAACATGGTTACATACCATGCCACTGTAGGAATGGCGCAGCAAGATTGCATGCCCGTAGAGCAGCGTTCGATGTCCACCACCTTGTGCAGACTGAAAGGTAAAGAGAAATTATATAATGGTGTGTATTAATAAAATTGAACCTTCTGAGAAAAAAAAAGAAAGAAAGATTAGAGAACACCATGTAATTTGAGCCATCACTTGCTTGATACAAAATACGTTCTAGAATCTCAAACATTCTTCCTTGTGCTGAACGCAGGCAGGCTCTAAGAGCAGCTTTGATGTGTGTAATGCTACCCTCTACAAACTTACCTATTGTTAAATCTCTTCATATTCATCCTTTTTCCCTAAAAGTTATGGTACGCAGATTTTTTTTATATTCTCCTTATTTCACCAGAGAGTAATGTAGTCTAACCACACTGAAGACCATCAACCTGCCAATCGCTTTGTCCCACACTGCTTTAATACTGTCAGACAGAATTCTTTATCTGCTAGTACAGGTAAATTTTCAAAGACATACAAGCTAACTCAACAGAACTTCTGAACAGAGATTCTGAAAATTCAGAAATCACATCCAAGTACTTGTTCCTCTTGAGGAACACAGCAGAAATCTTGAGTAAAAGAAAATTCAAGTTATATGATTCAATTTTATTCCAAGAAACTACAACCATTTTCCCCCTATATTTTCCCTATAGTTTCCATTTATTGAGAATCAGTTTAACCTCTAATGAAAGAATAAATAAATCTTCTTGAAGCATGAACAATCTTTCAACTTCTTATGAAGATTTATGTATTCCTTATGCTGAAATGCAAATGACTAGCACTGGACAGGAGACTGTCTGACAAGACACTGTCAGGAGCATAAGTTCATTCTTCTCTGACAGAACAACTCATGTAACAATATGCCCAGCACACTCTCCAAGAAGCAGTGATAAGTAAATATTTTATGAGTCTATAAATGTGACAACTCGGTAAGCAGCATTATTCTTTCATATAGGAATCCTACATTTAATTTTAAGGAATTTAATTCTTATATATAGTATTTTTAACCTTTGTTTTACCACAGAAGATTGACCTTCTATTTGACTGGAATATCAGACTCATTATAAAAGAAATTTTAAAAATCATACTATCTTAGATCTCTGGCAGATACATTTCATTCCTGAAGATCAATTTAACTGAATGGCTAAGAGAGCAACACACAATTATTTCCCTTCCATGTTTATTTGTTGTCGTTTAATATGTTAGCATTTACTGAACTTTGAATTACATGGTCAAGGGAAAAAACAAGAGGGATGGGTGGTGAAACACCAAGCACTTCAAAAGTAATAATTTTAGCATTTTTAAGAAGCTGCCAAGAGTTTCTAGCTTCTATGTTTATTGAGCAAAGAGCAGCTTGATTGACACAAGGTATATTTTGACTGTCAACAAACTGCATAGCAGTCAAAATGCAGGGAGGCACATTGAAAAATCTCTTCGGAAGACTGAATGACATGAATTTTTATTAAGAAATAGTAAATCATGTTAGTTTGTCACAGGCACAGTCTTGACAGTAAAATATGAAGACTGAACTCTTTGAACTACCATTATCACCACCCTTTTTTCTAAAGGTACAAGAGAAGAACAAGGCATTTGATAATGTCAGGCCCACAGTGCCAAAGATGTACACTGAATGTCTGCTACTCATCACACTGGGGAAGAGAGAAACAAACTGCTGCAAACATACTGCCCAACCAGCATTTCAGATTTACCTGCAAACTTTATCAACAACAGACATAGGTACCCAACTAACAAAATCAGCAATATAAAAAAATTTTAAAATTTGACCAATATTTTCAACAAAAGTATTCTCTTTTATTATCCATAAATTCTATATCTAACAAAGATGTGACTGCCTGTTGCACAAAAGTTGAGAATAGCATAACCAACAAAATCACAGAAATATTATCTTGTCCTTACTTTGGCCATATTGATTTGTCTGTCTAGCACCTATTTTGTTAAATTCTCACTTGTAGCTGAAGAGAAGAAAGACTGGCTTTTAAAAAATTCAATGAAAATAAATTTGGTGAAAAATGGAGGAGCAGATTTTTAGAATTTTTTTTTCCAAGAGGATTAAACCAATTATTTTAAATTAGTATTACTTTGTCCATTAGAAGAATGCCAGCAAGTCTGCAATTTGTTTCTTAAACGTAAAAAACTTTTTTCATTTAAAGGTCTCTGACAGGTAGTCGTAATCAATCCCTTATTTTGGAGACAAAGTGAAAGGATGAAACAGAAAAATACAGAAAAGGATAGAAAACAAGTCTGGCTCTATGAAACTGCCTTCCATTTTGGAGCTTCTCTTCCTGGATATGTTTGTACTTGTACCTATTTTAACAGCTAATTTCATAACTACATATTCAGCATTTATCTTTATGTCAGAAACTACATAGCAAATAGCTGTTGGACCATTATAGTCTACGGGAATAATATTTGATTTTTATAATTATTCCATTTCCAGCAGGAAAATGCATATATTCCACTTAAAAAAAAAAAAAAATTAATAATTTAACAATTGGACTTCTGTGGCAAAGATACAACCTCCAAGATGAAATCTGACACTGAAGTTTGACCTGGGGTTTTTTTGTAATATTGCAGTAATAATGATACAGAACATTCTGGAAGTAAGACTACTTGGAAGCCATAATGATGACCAATTCATAATGCTCACAGATTTTTGCACAAATGTATTAATGGCATTTTAAGGCAAGGCAGTTGCTAACAAACACATTATTTATCATGAGACCCATTTTCTTTATGTTTCTAATTGCCAATTTCAGCGTAATTGTCAAGTTGAACAATAACATTCCTCAAAAAAAAAACCAGTCTGAAGAAAAATACATTTGTTTTGAAAGAATATCTTATCCGTCAAAATTCCACAAGCTATGCTATTCAGGACTACCAATTACATAAACATAAACATCTTCACATTTTATTCCCCAAGAATATGAGGTATAGAAAAATATTTAAAAGCCTTCAGAACTGGCAAACACTAAAGATAATAATTTCAGATTGAAAGCATATGGGACTGACAAATTCTCATTGCTTGTGAAAACTTAATGCAAACTGCCCATGTTTAATCCAGTATTTCTGCAGCTGAAATACAAGATTAATGTGGAGTCATCTCAGTGCCCAAAAGTCATTTCTAAAGAAAAGGCAATTTCAAATAGAACAACAAGAATTAGACCTGAATAAATTATCATTCAAAAATATAAACAGCTTTCAAGTTTAATACATTGGAAGACCAGGCAATGACAAAAGATTATTAAGATCTGAGCTGTTTAATTTGATGTAAAGAGTGTTATCGTAAACCAAAATTGAGAAAAATAAGCTAAAAATGGGAAATATATTTTCCACATTTTCTTAATAGAAAGAGGATTAAAATGCCAAAAAGCACTCAAAAGCTACAAACTAAAAGCTATATAGTAAAATGTGGAAAGAAAGAACAAAAAAAAAATATCCATTTAACCATGAATACCAACCCAATATGGAGTAAGATATAGTTATACCTGATTCAACCATCCCTTTCTATCAGTGAAACTTTGCACATACATGACTGTCACAGGCACAGAAATAATCAATCACCTCACAGACCAAAAGACTCACAGCACCGGGACTGCTGCACTTCCAGACACTCATGAGAAGCTGCAGGAAATTAATCACAGTCACATAAATACATGTTTTAAAACCATTTGTGCATCTGGGAAGCTTACAATGAGACCTTTCAGAGGGTTGGTGAATAACCTTGTAGTATCCATGATTTTCAGTCAGCCATTACCCTTCCATTCTTCTTCTACAAACAGCCTTATTTCTACTAGATAAAAACATCCCTTGGACCAGTGAGAGCTCTACCACAAATGATGCATTTTTTTTGCTGAGTTTTCTTCACAGGCCTACACAATCTTCAAATGTGTGAGAAAAGAGAAAAAGCTCTGAGCTTCAGGGAGGTACCAGAGAGAGAACCATGTGAAAGTATTTAAAAGTATTTAAATAAGACAGTTATTTAAATGCTTTGCATATGTAAAGAAAAAGCTTCTGTAACATTGTTATTCAGAAATGCAGTGCTTAAGAAAGCCTGACAGCAATTGCATTTAGTACATGACTATTCAAATAAGTCTAGACACTCACAAAAGCAATTTAAAAATACTGAATGTGTCACATGGGAACTGATTCACACTCTAGACAAACACTCATACAAAGTAACATAGCAAGTTTTTAAGAATTTATTGCCTTTTCTTCATTCCATGAGAGGTACAATACCTAATAATTCTATTAGAATAGAATTACTGACATGGGCTATAGGGAAAATAACAGTACAAAGAGTAAAATTTAAGGAAAAATAACTTTGACAGACTTCAAAAACTAATTTTAAAAAATCAAATTAAACAATAAATGATATCAGTAAATCCTTCAAAAATGCAGTCCATACAACTTATAGTTATGGTACACCATGACCTAATCACAATCAGCTACTCAGCCCTGTATTTCCTCTGTGCCCTAGATCCAGTCCTACAAGGCTGGATGGAACTTATGACCAATCAATATTGCCTTTAATGGGTTTCTAAAGAAACACTGCACAACTGCTTTCATGGCATAGAATATAGTAACGTGGATGTAGAACAAAAGAAGCAACATGCTCCTCATTTTTCTTCCCAAGTGTTTTTCAAGGCAACTACTGTTAGACACCATTAAAAGTTTCAAATATGACTATTGATGGTTGCTTCATATGTACATTGGAGTAAAACAATGTCCTTTGAAGCACTTTAACACTTCATTGAAATGGAACACATTTGACGATGGCCATCTTGAACTTAAATCAGATGCTGGAGGCAACAGCATGTTAAACATAGAATACCATTATGTGTTCCACAAAAACACTTGCAAATACAAATACAAAAGGCATCATGTTCTCCATCCCAAGGATATTCCAAGTTTCAGTTCCAAGGAAGTTCAGGAGTTTGTAGTGTTAGAAAACTACAAAGTTATTTTAAAAATACTTCTATTTCTAAATCAAGGCACTTAGACTAAATGCATAAGCAGAATTATAAATACTGAATATTTAATTAATAGCCTACAGTTACCTGTTTTGAACAATTTTAAATGTAAATCTACCACCACTACAGAAATAAACCAAGCATGATATTGCACCTACCAGTGATGGAAATGCTAAAGAATTATGTTAACATAAAAAAGGAAATATTCTTCCATTGATGAAATCTTCTCCAGGTCCCTTCCCTGGGACTCACATTGCAACTGTCAATTTTTTCATTCAAGAGAATTCATTACATTCTGAAAATCTGGAAATCAAATAGGAAACCTGGGTCTGACCACATATTCTGGAATGAAAAAAACCCAAAAAACCTACCATGTATTCTGAGTAAAAGTGTATTTAGGCCCTGGTGCTCCTAATCTGAAAAAATCTGTGTCAAGTTCAGATATGTAAGGCTGTTGGTATCAATGCCTTTATCAAGATGCTAAGGAAAGCTTTTAAACCAGCAGATGAATGTAAGTATTTATTCTGAGCTAGTTACCAAAAAAGAAACAGTGACTGCACAAGAAACATGTGCTTTGATTCATTCACAAGATTAATATAAAATTATATAAAATTGTTTGCAACTTCCTTTGTTTAAACAAAGCTTGTTATTTTATTTATTTGCCAAAATGAAAATCATTGAAAGGATGTGGAATAAATGCAAATCTTGAAAATTCTGAATCCTTATTTAGAAGGAGGAAAACCTCATGATGGCAGAATTAGTCATGAAGTGAATGAAATCAAGAAAAGAATAAAGGGACCTGTGAAGAATAGGAGGGAGGATTGTCCCATGGTCTAAAACCATCTCACAATGATTCTATACATAAATATTTGCACAATACTACAAACATTTCTGTAGAGGAGATGATTCTCAAAATATTTCTATAGCAACATAACATCTACTCACTTATGGATTTCATTATAAATGTGCAATTTCTTTGTCTGTCGTAGACCAATGTTCATGGAGGTCAGTATTTATCTAAAATCAGCAATTATGCAGTCCTACAAGTTGCCTAGAATATGAGGCCATGACAGGTAAGTATTCAACAAGACCTCTTGCTCCCCATAAGTACATACTGTCCAAACTTTTTCACACTGAACAAAACTTCTTTCTGGGAGCTTCTTTCTGGTACCTGGCAATAGCCAGCTGAAAAATACAGGAAGGCTTGTTTTCTTCATACTATGATCAATTACATGAAAAGCTGGAAAGAAAAAGCTAAAAAAATTATCTTGATAATGTGGGTTGAGCTTGGATAGATAGTAGATCCTCCCCAAGTTGCTTTATCACTCCCTCATCTCAGCTGGACAGGGGAGAGAAAGTAAGATGGAAAACAAGGAGAGATAAGGCAGTTTACTAAAGCAGAAGTGAGAGGTCATACATGCACACAAATAAAAAAAAAAAACCAAAATATTGTCTTTGCTCCTCCCCATCATCAGGAAATGTCTGGCCATTTCCCCAGAAGCAGGGCTTCAGCATGCACCATGGCTGCTCCGGAAGGCAAATTATGTAAATAAAAAATGCTGCCACTTTCTCCTTTTCGTAGCTTTTATATATGAGCTGACATCAGATGGTATGAAATATTCCCTTGGTAAATTTGGGTCTAGTGTCCTAGGTGTGTCCTATCCCAAGATCTTTCCCACATCAGCCCACAGATGAGAGGTGGAATGTTGGAGAGACAGTGCTGATGCTGTGCCAGTGCTGCTCAGCAATAGCCAAAACACTGGTGTGTTATTGCCACCAATGCAAAGCACAGCACTGTGAGGGCTGCTGTCAGGAAAACAAACTCCATCTCAGCCAGACCTAATACCCCTGATGAAAAAACACTCTGATTAATGAAGCCTAAGGCAACTAAATAGCCAGTGGATAGGAAAAAAGGCCCCTTTGGTCAGAAATTCAACCCACCTAATATCTGAACATTCTCCTTGTGGTTACACAGAGAGTTTAGGACAAACATGGCTCTACGTCTGGCATTTCAGTTTTGTGAGATGAATGCCAAAGGGTTCAGAAAACCCAAGCAGTGATGAAAACAGAGTGTGTTGAAACAGGCTGAATCACTGCAGAACTTGTGAAGCAACCCTGGAACACAGCTAGAAGGCTTGTGAGACAAGATTAGTCAGGCAAAACTAAACAACCAACACTTGGAATACTAACACTGGGAAATTAAGTCTTCAGCAACATCAGAGACCCCGAAAATGCTGCAAGCAGTAAAGCCTACAAAGCTACAGAGAATAAGCCAAGAAGTTCCACAACTTCTTCTTGCTCCTGGAAGTATACATTTTATTTTAAAATCTTGATACAAAGCAGACAATCTCCTTTCCAATGTTACAGCAACCAGGCCCAGAACCCTTGAAATCTACTACCAAAGAAAACAAAAACACTAACCCTTCTGCAATTATGGTGCTCTCTTGGGTTGCCCTTTCCAGTGGTTGACACCAAACATCAAGCATTTAGTTGTTTAGAAGTTAAATAAAAAGAAAATCAATTCACTGACATGAGACATTGAGCTAATATTCCCTCACTCTGCTCCTATCACATAAGAGCAATACCAAAGGGTGAGTTCAAACAGTCTAAAACCCCTTTCTTCATC
This sequence comes from Regulus satrapa, assembly GCA_013396955.1. Classification (NCBI taxonomy): domain Eukaryota; kingdom Metazoa; phylum Chordata; class Aves; order Passeriformes; family Regulidae; genus Regulus; species Regulus satrapa. Next base: position 39,675 of record VWZN01007706.1, read on the forward strand.
TCACTGTAGCCTACACACCATGTTACATTAGAACAAGAAACAGGAAGTTGAATATCTCAAGACATAATATTTTATACATATTAATGTCTTTATACTTCACTTTTAAGTCACTACTGACTTTCTGTGAAATCCACTACCAAACAGCAAATGCTGCAAAAATTCAGCCATGGAGATTAGTATGACTGATGACTGCTGGTACCTACTCCCAGATAATAATGGCCATTGTGACATTAAGAAAGTAAGAAAAAAAAAGCACAGAAAAAAGTAACAAAGCAAAGTTCTTTTATTAACTTTATCAGCAGTTGCCTCCTATTTTGTGACAGGCAAGAAAAGAAACAAAAAAAACCCCACCCTATAGGTTTCATAAAGACGGCTTAAATTAAAAGCTGCATCACAATGTGTAATTATGCTCTATATAAATATCACATAAAAATTAAGCATGTCTTATTCAGTTGAGAACACAGAAATATTTTACTATGTACATCAAAAATATCTGAATAACTAGTAATGATGATAAATATTTGTGTCAGCACCATGCTAAATTACTCTAATTTTGCTAATATTGACCTGTTGGAAGGAAGAATTAGAAACACTTGAAATATACTTCATTATTACTATTTCTGACACTAAATTTATGTTATCATTTGCCTAGCAATGGGAAACTTCACAACAATGAAAAGCAGACACAGGAGTAAAAATTCCTCAAAAGTAAATAATATTGTCTGTTTTCAGATTCGTATGTAAAACAAACATTTATATTTATAGCTGAGGCAATACTTCCATCACAAATGCCTACTTTCAAGCACTTCCAGTGTTTTGGAAAAGAAATTGCCCAGTAATATAAAATTTATCAATATTTCCTTTAACCTAGTGATGATTTCTCATTCCCCACTCTCCTCCTCCTTATCTGCCTAAGACATAGAAGAAACAATAAAAAATCTTCCTGGTTATTTTAGAGCTAAATAAGTGGAGGAGGGAGGCATTTTTCACAGGTTAAGGATAGTGACTAAGCTTTTTCTCTTATTGTATGGTACAAGGAATGTGAATCATCCTTGTCACTTGAGAAAGAAACTCAACAGATAAAGAATAAGACAGCCTAGTGGGAAGAAAAGATGGATCAGCAGAGGAATAATTCTAAGAAAACTTCTCTGACATCATTCAATCCAGCCCTTAAAATAGAACTGCTTATGTAGCTGAGAATTGCTCACTTTTGGAGTGACAGTGAAGCAAGACCATACCACAGAAAATGGGGATGAAAATCAGTAAAGAAATCAGTTTAGAAGTTGAATTGAGAATAGCTTGATAATTAAAGTAGAAAATGGATTAAGCAACACATTTTGCAGAAAACTGCAGCTAATTGTTTAATGTCAGTTATTCAAAAATGCTTGGAGATTCTCCAAGTCCCTTTTCATAATCTTAATGAGGAAAAAATAAAAGGCAAAAAAGATGAAAATCAGCCCCAAGAAACAAAGCTCCAGCAAATGCCAGGGACAGCCCCATCCCAAAAGGCTGCCCAACTACTCCACAGGTGAGACACCACAAACCATCAGAACAGCATTCTTGTGACAGAAGAAACAGTGTGCTGTCCTTGCTTTCCAAAATGCTTTACTGTGACTTCTTTTATTTATTCATTGTCTTTTATTTATTCATTGTCATTTTGTATTTACCACATAATGCTACACTCTCACTGAAAGGATTATATGAAGTGAAAATTAGAGAAGCCAGACTAAAGTCCTTTCTCTACAGCTACCTTTCATCCTTCATGATCATAACCCCAAAACAAACTGTGGTTTCTAAATCAAATTTGTTTAAAAATTCAGTATGTTTTATGTTCAAGAAGGTGAATTTGATGCTGCTGTTAAAAATTAATAAATATAATTAAATAAATCAAATTGTAGGAATACACAGGAAGTATAATACCCAATGTTTAACTTCCTTACCTTCAACATAAATTTCTGTAGATCCATGAGAAGGAGAAAAAAAAGAGAAAATGTGAAATAAACATTTGATTTCAGGTGCATAAAAATGGGATTTGTTTCCCCTGAAAAAGTGAGTGGGAAACATTCACTAGAAACCACATTTAAAAGGAACATTTATCATTGCAATTAACATAATTATAGCTTGTGCTAGAAAGTAAAATGGCTACTCTGAACAAGATTTTCTTTTTTGCTTTTATTTTGCACTTTTTTTAAAATAGTTTTCTCAGTTTTTTCTTCACTCAAAATAATATAGTACATTAAATACCTATTGCTTAAAGATCAAACACAGTAGAGGTAAAAGAAGACCTGTGCCTGATCATCTTAAACAACTTATACTGATGAGTTTTTAACAAGTAAAAGGTGAATTGTTAAATCCTGCACTCAAAGTGCAGTGGTGAAGAGCAACACCACTATTGTAGTACATATTGTATCCAAATGTAAAATAAATTAAGAAAATTTAAATATTAGTAAGACTGCCTGTACAGGTTTAAAAATAATCAAGTGCCACATGGCTGATGTTAGAAGATTATGGAAATGTTTAGCTTAATTTTCATGAAGGTTGCTCAAGAATAAAAGGAGAGTGATGTTACATACAGTGATTTGTTTTTCTTTGTCAGAGATTTATGGCCACCTTTCCCCTCTTGACCTCATCAGTTCATGTTTTGCTATCACAAAGGTTGAAACTGAGGATTGAACTTTGTCTCTATTCCAAATGAAAAGATATTCTAACTGGAGAGCTTCCAAGCAAGGCTGGCTGCTTTCATTTTATATGTGCTTTTTAAAAGAGAAGTATCTGTTCTCAAAGATGTACAAGATGTTCTAGCTAAAAGAAAAAAAAACCCCAACCCTATAATCTAATAATCTAAAAATGTTCAAAGATCTCTTCTTTTTGGTCTATTTGGTTGTTATCAGAATAGCTTTGTAGCTGTCACTGAAATTTTGCTGCTCTTTCTGGGTGGCTCCAGAAACTAACCAGGAATCTTTGGTAAGCTTTCTGAAGTGGGGTGTACATAAATTCATCACTACATAAACAATTTATGGACATGATCAATTCAAATGAACCCTTTCCTATATTTGTCAATATTTGTCAATACAGACTTTCACTTTCCAACATGTTGTCAGTTTATCCAAGACATTAGATCTATCAAAAAACCTCAGTCTCTTCCAGCTGTCATTCATATATAAAATTTTATTCTGAGAATTACATGTCGCCATTGCTTTTTCTATATTACAAGTACATTAAACAACAGCCCTGTAAAACTTTCTAGTTCTCTTCTCGATAATTCATTTAAATGCTTGATTGTAATCTTTTAACTACCTTCAAATTAAAGTGAATTGTTTAAATCTTCCATTGATTACTAAAATGATACAGCAGCTTCTTGTGCTGGATTCTTTCAAAGACCAGATTTAACAATTCATTCTCTTCAGTTGATGTATTAAATTACTACACCAAATGAGAAAGAAAAACTTGTCATCTATTTGTGTCAGTCATATAATGTGCTTTCAAGCTACTCTGGTTCCTCAAAAAATTTTAAGATAATTCTTAGAGCTAAAATGTGCTATGAACGGATGCCCTCAAGAAAACCTGAAAGACAACAGTGGGTGAGGGAAGTTTGACCGACTGACCATCCATCCCTTTAAAAACTCACCATTCTCTGAAACATAATCCTTGCAAAATTATTTCAATGGCAAACACTTAAACATATGTTATGCCCAAAAATGCAAAGCACATACCCCTGTGACAGTTCAGGCCAAGCCTAAGAACTTACATATCATGCCCCGTGAGGGCCACAGCTGCGAGCAAATGGCCAGCACAGAGGGCTCTGGACACTCCTGTCACACTGTTCTGCAAGAGCATTCTCCAAGGTTTTTAGACCAAATCTCTTTTTAGCTAAAAGAGAATGCTTACTTTGAAAAATATTAACTCTCAACTTGGGATAAAAAAGAGAGAAAGAGAAAAAACCATCAGAAATTATGTACTGCACATATACAACAGGATGTTGCACAAGAAATTTCTTCAGCTCATTCTCTGCACAGAGAAGAACTTCCTGCCCCTTAACACTTGTTCTCTATGTCTCAGGACAATGGTGCACATGAGTTTCTGGACTAACATTAGCGATTCAGAATGCATATATGAAAATTAAACAACTAGAACACATATAATTTCAAATTTCTTAAAGTCGTTCTAACTTCCTGTCCTAGTTTTGTCTGAGACAGATTTAATTTTCTTCCTAGTGGCTGGTGCAGTGCTGTGTTTTGAAGTTAGGATGAGAAAAATGTCAGTAATATACATATTCTAGTTGTTGCTAAGCAGTGTTTATACGAAGTCAAGGACCTCTTAGTTTCTCTTATCATCCTGCCAGGGTGTAGGCTGGAGGGCAGAAGAAGCTGGGAGGAGACAGAGCCAGAAAAGCCAACCCAAACTGGCCAAAGGAATATTCCACTACATATAGGCTCATGCTTTGTATACAGACTGGGGAGAAAGCTGGCCTGGGGCTGCTGCTCAGGAACTGGCTAGGCATTAGTCGGTGAGTGATGAGCAATTGCACTGTGCATTCCTTGCTTTGAATATTCTAATTCTTTTTTCATTATGATTATTATTATTTTGTTTTCTGTCCTACTAAGCTTTTCTTACTTCAACCCACACCTTTTACGTTTTTTTCTCTCAATTCTTGCTCTCATCCTATTAGTGGCTGGGGAGGCAGTGAGCTAGCAGTGTGGTGTTTAACTGCCTGCAGATTTAAACCCCATCAATCATTTCTGGAGCTCAAAATGGGGCACAAAGGGTTGAGATATCAACAGATCTGACCAGAATATGCTATAAAAAATATTTATTTATTCATTTCATTAGTTTATTAGTCTCTGGTCTCAATGTTGATTTAATTGCTCTCAGAGTCCGTGGAAAAGTAGAATGTTTTGGATTGTAGGGGACCTTTAAAGATCATCTAGTCCAAACCCCCATAATAAGCAGGGACATCTTCAACTAGAATGGGTTGGTCAGAGCTTCATCCAATCTCACCTTGAATGTTTCCAGAGATGGGGCATCTACCACCTCTTTGGGAAGCCTATTTCAGCATCTCACCACTCTCATAATAAAAACTTCTTCTTTATATCTAATACAGAATGACCCATTTTCCGACTAAAACCAGCACTTCAGTCCTATCACAACAGGCCTTGATAAAAAGGCCATCTTTCTTATAGCTGCTGTACATCTTCTCAAAGTTGAATTCTGTAACATCTTACTTATAGTCTATATTTCCTGCTGTGCTGTTTATCACCTCTGGGGGCTGGCTTAAGGCCATTGTTTCGATGTATTTTGTAACACTGCATTAAGAAAGAATAAAATTGAGGGTCATCAGACTAATCTGGTGTTTGTACTCAGCATCGTCACCATCTCTGTACTGCAGGAACCATCTATTGGAAACTATTAATAATCACACCTTTTATCTTTACTTCAAGGAGAGCCAGTCTGTGGGGGAGATATCTTCCTCCATCTTCCCCTTCTCCAGGCTAATTACAACAGCACTTGAGAATTCAGAATATCCTCAGGATGTTCAAACCAGCTGGTTTCTATTTCTAGGGGTCCTGAATATGTTTCCAAACTTGTTTATGGTTAAACAACTATTTCAGAATACCACCCACAGATCTGCCCTAAGGCTGGATAGTGATGAGTGGCAGGGTGTGTGAGATAGAACAGGCAAGTGCCTAGGACAGCGGTCACCTCCAATATTTTGGAATTACACCTCAGAACAAGTGCAGAATCCTGAGAAACTTTGGAATAAGGATAGTACAATACTTGAATAAAGTATTTTATCATCCTGGCAATTCCAGAAAAACACAAATCACATTCTTGGGCCTGACTCAGGCTTACTGAGCCCTGTTCAACATTATTCAGTACCTTCAAGGGGCAGAGAAGGTCTCTGAATCTGATGGCAAAATGACAGGCTCTGCAGCTACCCCAACCCTGGCAACAAGAACTGCAGCTGAACCAAATAATCAACGCAGGCCAGTATCAGCCTTCTCAGTACACAAAAAGAAACACTGGAATCAAAAGCAAGATCATTTAATAAGGGATGGAAGACCACCTTCAAAGAGGGAGTGGGAGGAAAAAGTGGACAAGACAGACTTCTCCAAAGAAAGGCCATCATCAGAACAGGAGGAGGACGAAAGGCAGACTGATAAGGGAAAAAGAAGAAATAGCAAAAACTCACAAATGAGGTGCCAAACACTGGATCTGTTTCCTTGAGTGAGCTGTCAGATGTGTGAAAACCTTTCCACCCCTGTCTAGTGTCTAGATAAGCCCATTGTCACCTTGCTGCTTCTATGTTGGGAAAATGGGAGCAGGAGCTTGGAATTGGATGGTAAGAAGGCAAAACAGCTGGCATTCCTTTAAGGAAGCATTGACAAAGTGGTAGGAAAAGGGTACAATTTCTTAGGTTCTGAAGGCGACTTGTGTCATATGTGAAAGAAAGGTATCCCTTCAAGAAAGCTATTATATGTCACCTAGGCAAGTGGACCACCATGGAGAAAGGTATTCAGTCCCTGAGGAAATAAGTTGTGCTAGAGGTGGATGAATTGGCAGGCCAACTCCAGTAACATGATGAAAATCCTTCTTCCTTCATTATCTCAGATGTGGAAAAACTGGTCCAGCAGCACAGAGATCCAACTCCCCATCTGTATGGACCAGTATCCCAACTATTAGGAGTAAGCTTTCTTCTGCTCAAAAGAGAGGACAGAGCGAGTGCACACCACCCTGTGGCTTGACCTGAGTGACCACAGAGAGGAGATAAGGATCTAAGTTGGAAAATCTGCCTCAGTCCTAGAGGCACAAATATGTGAGTTGCAAAGAAAAAAACAATCACAAATGGGGTTCCTCCAGGAAAATTTCTGGTCCACTTTCCTGTGGGCAGTTCCTTAGAGCAGAAGGGCTGATCTTACTCTTGATTGAAGGGACTTCTGATTCATATTTAAAAGAAGTGAGTAGTCAAAACTATTGCTAGGACTACAAGGGTCTTGCCCACTGAAAGATGGACAAAAGGGACAATTGAACTTCACTGTACTTTACAGGACCGAGTGGATCCAATGGTCTAGTTCATCAGATCCACAGTAGCTCTAAGGGACTCTAATGTACAGTTGTAACACCTTCAACTCCCATTTGTATTTCTAGAGTGACAGGGGGATCCCAACAATTGACTGTATTGGAGGCTGAAGTGAGCCTGACTAGGAAGGAGTGGCAAAAGCACTGCATTGTGACTGGGGTGAGGGGAGTGAGTAAGCAGTGGGTACAGTAAATCCTGTACAAATTAGACCAATGCAAATTTGATGACTAAATGCATTAAAAATACCACTTTCTCCTTCATTTATTAATGAAATCTGTGTTCTCTAATTTTTAATGCTAGTGTCTAGGATTTAACACTAGTTTTAGTGTCCAATTTTTTCAGAAGTTCTCCTGAGAGGTAGGACTCATAACTGATTGTAACCAACAATAAAGTAATCATATTCCTCTGATTAAGTCTTCAGTTGCATATGCCATCTGACCTTTCAGGAGCAAATACTTACACAAGTGCTTAGTATCAAACAAATATTCTTGTGGAGGAACTAAACTGAGCACTCAGCAGCCAGAATACCTGACTGGCTTGAAACTGGACTTGAAAAAGGAAAAGTGATAAAAAAGTCTTTGCAGAATTTAAAATAATTTTATCTGAGGAACATAACACCAGTCATTCTATTAATCTTCCTAATTATTTCCTCCTCCTCAAAATAAAGCAAATAATTGACACCTAAAGTCTACTGGAGGTTTATCTAAGGACACAAAGTATGTGTTTTTAATGTAAGCATTTACAGCTGTTTGAGAACATTATATTCCTTGTCTCATTGGACAGCTTTCAGGTAGCTTACCACTTACTATTCTAATTTCTCATAATTTCACCTTAATTCTTGTGCTTTCTGGCTAGATACAAAGAGCAAAATATTATTTCCATTTTATTTGGATTTTTTGGATAGGAAAGTTGCCAAAAATCCTTTAATTTAGAGATAATCTCCTGACTACATCTTTTGTACAATTTTTATAGCATTCCATTTGCTTATATAGAAATATTAAATCTTTACACTAACCTATCCAACAAGTATTGAAAACAAGTAAACTGAGACAGTTTGCCGTAATTCACAGAAATTACTATTGCTACATAGAACACATCATTAAATTCTTAGATCTATAATAGGGACCAAAGGAGAAACTCCAAAGAAATCCTAGCACATATTTGGAAATACCACTATCTGACTTAGATAAGTTTAAATCAATTTGCACACAATTTCATTTTTTAAATTAAAAAGTGTTCTGAGAAAATGTTTTATTAGTTTCTTTTGCTGATGTGAATTACACTTGGGCTGCAATTAGCATCTGCTAAAATATAGAATACATTAAGGATGGAATTACAGATGTGGTCCAAACTATTACTGTATAAGTGGCATTTTAAGCAGCATTTCTATAGTCACTCCATTTTCATATGCCTGTTCACTTTAACATCTTACAGTATTATCTCACATTTTCCTTCAAGATGTGTATTAGAACCAAGTTCTCAGTATACAAAACTGAGTTCACTATATATAAGTTAACACTGCTCATATTACTCCCTACCTTGAGCCACCTCTGCAGTCTACGTTACATCTAAAATTTGAATTGCAAATTATTTATAGTGGGGGATTAAATATTTGTGCACAAATAGGATATTTTCTCACAGTAACATGAAAAATCAATCTATGTTTAAGCAAATTAACCAAGTGTGAGCAAGAAATTATAAGGAAAAAAATGTCCTTATATAGTTCCTTTAATGCTTGAAAATCATACTGATTATAAAGTACTGATGTGCAATTAATTACTTTAATAGCACTGAAGACATATTACTTCAATCATCTCTCTTGATGAAGCTTTGTTTCGTGGTTCACTCCAAACTCTACAAGAACACTAGGTTGTTTCCTCTAGTCAAATTCCATTTGTTATATTTATCCAGTCGACACTATCAAAGCAAGAATTTATTCACTACTTCTCAGCTCAGAAGTCTCTTTAATGAAAGCAATTCTTTTGAAAAGTGTCTAAAGTGTATTTACTTACTCTGCAAGTTTCTTTTCCCCAAAGAAATTGAAAATCTACTATACTAGTGGCATAAAACTGAGCTAACACAGTAACTACTTGAGGGGAAGAGAAAAAAATTTACCATCACCCTCAGTGGAAGAGGGTTTTTTTGTCTCAAAAATTGAAGACAATCCTGCAGTGTGATAATTAGCACAGCTTTGCCATCAGCTGGGGAAAGCATGAAAATTCTTTTACCTTGGACTCTGAATTTAAGGAACAATACACTTTATTTCCTTTCAGGTAAAAAGTTCTTCAGAGTAATCCTTCCTGAAAACATTAATTCTGAATGGTCCTTAATGCTGAATTTTCAAAATAATTAACCAACCAGACATCAAA
>VWZN01007710.1:5630-18327 GCA_013396955.1 Regulus satrapa
AAAATATTTATAAATCCAGTGTGCTCACAGGAGATCCTCCAAGTAGATGGGATAAATCACTAGCATTGAGGCTGGTTCTGCAGCTCATATCTCTGGTGAATGCTCTTAAAATCTCAAGGGTATCTGAGATTTGTCTACGCAGGCTGTTTTGGCAACTTCAACAGATAATTTTGGCATTTAATACTTTGTATTAGAAATCACCATAAAAATAGTGGTCCAAAATCTTCATGGCTGTGGCATTCAAACTTTTGGTGCCCAGAAACCTCTCAGACTGTACTCACATCCTGAACAAGAAGCCTATCTAGCAGTTCCCCTCAGTATAAGTTACAGGATATATTTTTTGCCTTTCTGAGATATGTGGGATTGTTGGAAAAACAGTGAATGGCTGTTTGGATGTAAATTATTTTTCTTGTTTTGGGATCATTAGTAGGGATGGAAATAATACACAGGTTTTTCTTATCTTGGGAACCAGAGGGGCCAGATTGAAAACAGTATTTGTGGTTTGTGGTGTTAATGATGATGAATCTAAGAGCAAGTCTGGTCACAGAAGGAAATGAATTCTGGAGGCGAAATGAACTTAAGAGAGTCCACATTTCTGAGTTCGTATGGAGAAGTCTGTTGGAGGAGAAACTTCTAGAATTTCAACAGAGAATTACTGAGAAAACAGTTTAAAAAAAAGTATTTGTTTTCAGGTGAGAGCTAGTTAAAAATGTCATCTTATTTTTCCTCTGTGTGTCTAATGAAGACATTAGGTTGTAACCCAGAACATATTTCAGAGTCATGATATATTATGTCAACAGCTATATAAAATTCAGGCATTTGGGATAAGTACAGACTAATTTCAGCCCTATGGTTATGATTAGAATTGGATAATAATGCTTAAATAAATAAAATTATTTTGAGAAAATATCTGTTATGAAAATGTGAATGGTTAAGGTAAAACATGAAGACAACTGCTCTTTTTGATGCAGTTTAAATACTGGTGGTCACAACATCTGATAACATTTAAAGATTACTATGGACATGTTAGTATGATCATGTACTTTTTCTGATAGTACAAATCTTGTGTGATCTATGAATTCTTAAGACATGTTGGTTGCACTTCAAATTGTTGAAATCTGTATTTTGCAGAAATTTCATCAGTAAAAAACTTAATGTCTAGACAGAAATAAGGCTACCAGAAAGTTTCAAGGTGATTAGTGGATTTTTTGGCACTCAATCAGGTCGATAGCTTAAGCAAATATATTAATTTTACAAATTGGTTTGAAGAGTCTTACATTGTCTTCATATTACATTTAAAATGCATCAGTATAACAGTTAGCTGCACATTTGACAGGTTTTATTGAAATTAAGTAGGGGATAAAGAAAATATACCTCCTAATAGTAGTGTATAATGTTACAATTAATCTCTGTAGGTTAGATCAAGCTATAGAAAGTAAGTTTAAAACATTGAGCATTTTCTAACTAAACTCTGGGTTATGAGAGCACCTTTTTCAATCCTTAGCAGCTATTTGCATTTATATATCCTATAAATAAATTATTAAATACATTATTTAGAAAGATCTGGCCCTCTATGTGATTTCTGCTGTGGGTACAAAATGGTATCCCATTTTGATACTTTTATGAGTTTGAAATACACCCTAAAGTAGTTAATGTAGAGACATTAAAACCTCATCTTAGTTTTTATGTTCAACCTAGGCTTCCTGCTAAAACCTTCCTAAAATTAATGAATAACTCTCCATTATGTGCATTAGTATTTGGGTATCACTGTTTCATGTATTTTCTGTAATAATTAATGCTGTGACATCTGAAACCAGGGCCAAATTCCATTGTTACTGCTAATTAACCTCACATTTTAGAAAATAAGCAGGAAAAAAAATCCAAACTCAGCAAGACTCAGAAATGCAATTTTAAAGTATTTTTATAAGAGCATTTGTTTTAAGTGTGAAACTTATAGATAAATTCCATACTCTGTTGGAATGTTGCTTGAAGATAGCAATATCTTGTCTTCTTTTCATTATTTAAATTGAAGCAGGACATGTAATTTATCTGAGAGGAAAACAAACCATTTGACTAACTTACTTCCACAAATCTATTTTTGGCACAAATCTTTGAACTGTGCCATGGGAAGCACTGTAAATTCATTGTATTGTAATGCTTGTGCTGTAGAAAACAATAGCATTTTCAGCACCTCTAGTAGATGTTACATGGTCAAATAAAACATGTTTCCCAGTGAAAATCAGCTGCTGAGCCCATACTGGGTCAACATTGTCTGAGGAATTCTCCAGGAGCTGCAGAAAGAAGCTAGATGAAAATCTCAGTGGCTTTTCCTAAGATCTGTGAGAATTCATAACAAAGGGGAAACTATGACAGAAAAAAAAAGAGGTGAATTTTTGGCTGTGTAACCAGTGAATGTTTCAATTTTGTAAGTCATTAGTGATGTAAACTTGTGGAAAGCAGGTACATACATGTAGGGATAGGTAAGCAGTGTGCTCTCCTTGCTGATGGTTTGTCAGAACAGTCAGTGGGCATCGAACAGTGCAAGAGCAAAAGGCTGGGCAGCCATGCAGAAAGCACAATTAGTATGGATGAGAAATCGAAGAGAGGGCTGCTGTCAACTTGGATATCTTGCAAAATAAAAAGAAAAAGTTCCCTTTGTTGAGAGAATTTTAGTCTACTTTTAGCATAACCTAAAGTTACAGAAGTTTGCATGACTGGAACCATCTATTCTGAGGTTATAATCTCCTTCATGTATGACAGGTTCATATGTATTATATGTTAATGAAGAGAAAAAAACCTTATTTTAGATTAAGAATTAGAATGTTATGATCATAAATGCCTATGGAAATATTAAAATCCAGGGAGATTAGATGGATAGGCCCATTTGTACATTAATATTTTATAACAGTGTCACTCTTTAGGAAAAGGTCAGAAATATTGGAGTGTCTTCTAGTCTTTCAAAGTAGTCATGTAACAGTAGCAGTAAGGATCGATGTGTTGAGAAGGCTTCAAGACTACGAATATACATTTCCTTGGAGAGGACATTTTCATTCTTTCAAGAAGCAAATTCCACCTCATCAAACAATGCCTTGATAGAAGTATTCCAAGTATATCCAGAAGAAATAACATGACGATATTAATTTTCAGTTCTGTGAATTTTTTGTAATGTGTTTTTCCCAAGCAAAGGCATGTACCACACTGAATTGCTGCACCTTGGTGGCAAGCCTGCCTGCCCTCAGAGGAGTGGAGACTTGCCAGACACGTGGGATACAGGAAGATGCTGGGGCAGCAGCAGCAGCAACCACAGCCAGCTGTTGTGTCCACAGCCCGTGGTGGCAGTGTAGACACATTCTGGAGAGCCTGCAAGGAGGCAGTACAAGTCATCCCAGTCTCTGCCATGGGGCTGTGTCTGCAGCTCTTGCAGATTGTTTCTTCCTGGTGCAGATTTCTCACCTGTGTCCAGGCTGTACAGTCAGGTGCAGGTTTCTGTAGGTGGGGAGGCGTCGCCACAATGAACAGTGTGGAGCAACTCAAAGATAGTGTCCTTTCATGTAGCTTGTTTGAAAGGTGGAAATCAATCTGCGCTGGATAACATGGAGCATAAGTGATTCAGCACAAAATGGTTAATGCAAATTTTACCTCCGTATATTCCATCAAAACCCATCAATTTATCACTCGTGAGGTATGACAAAAGTAAAGAAATAAAAAATCTAATGTAAAAGCATTAATTCAACCAATGATTATTTCAGCTTTTTTTTAAAAAAAAAATGTTTAAGTACCTATGCATTTTTTTAAGGACTGAAAGCTACCCAATATATTTATGAATATGTGCAATTTCTGAATATAAGCCAGATTTCAGATTTTAAATTTATTAAGAATATGTCCCCTTAGGGTACTTTTAAACATTGTTTTTGTAATTGCTGGAAAACTATATGAGAAATGAACATTTTATTAATCATCATTAATGTGCACATTACTATAGGAATCAACAATAGAAATTACATTTTACTAAATACAGAAAACATAAATAACTTCCTTGGATTTTCCTTCTAACTCCATCTGAGTTAACAGGCCTTTATTTCAAAATCCTATTAAACAAAGGGGGTTTATCTGTTTAGTACTGTGATTTTCTGAGAGAGAACTTTCTGGTACTGTCCTAAACTAGATTAAGAGCATCTTGATCCATCTGAAAAAACCTTTATGTTACTTTTTCCTGATTGCTTATTTTTTAAAGGGGAAAAAAAAATTATCAGATATACCATACTTAGTTTTTATGCTGCCACTATTGGACAGCTGCGATAAAAATAAAATTATAAGTAATTGCTTCTATACTTAAATTTATTTTTAAATACTATCTGAATAGCGGAAAACTTGTATTTCAATTAAAGTTTCTAAAACACTATGCATTCTAAACAAGAAGCACTTTAGCTACTGCTGATTTATCCTTATCAGTTAGTACAGTGTTCAGCTAACCCTCAAACTGTTTGCAGTTTTTGAACTTTCTTATTTATGGGAGCTATTTTGGGGGTAAAGAAAGGAGAATAATACATGGAAAAAATTATTCACTTCTAATCTCTGCTGTAGAAAATCCTTGCACATCATGTAATTCCCTTTTTAAACTAGTGTATAATTTGACTTCAGCCCACAGGCAAGATAGAAGGTTCACTCTTTTGGTTGCTATCTGTAGCTCTATGCCAACATTCTCTTGAAATTAGAAACATTAGAAATACAGTTAATGACGTAGTGGTCTGAGAGTCCAAGTCATCAAAAAGAAAAAGAAAAGTGACAGTTTTAGTTTTCCAATATTTTCACCATCTGAGGTGGCATTGTTTCAAGTAATGCAAGCCAGCAGGGCCAAAGGGTTTGTTTGTATCCATTCTTTCAATTATAACTCTAAGGAAAGACAGTGGATTTTGACTCATAGTGAAAGTAAACATGAACTGTGTATCTGTATGGCCAAAATGAAAACCCAAAATCTGTCATGCCTTTCAGCATTTAGATATTCTATCTGACACAAATCCATTTGTTTTTCATTCACTCATAAATAAAGCATGGGACAGATGTGCTAGGCTTACAAATTGCTGCAGAAGATGGTGTTTATAGACTGCCTTTCTTTTGCCCTCTGTTGCTAGAGATAAGAGAAATCCAAATTGACTTGCTTCCTCTGCCTGAGGCATTTTAAACTCACAGCTTCCCCGTGTCTGAAGCGTGCTCTGTGTTTCTGTATGTAGCGGTATGACTGCAGCTGCTCATGGCCGCTCTGAGATTTTGGCAAAGGAAGTTGCTGCTAAAGGAGAGAGAGTACCATGATACTCTCATACAGGATGATGTTTGGGTTTTGGAAAAGCAATGTAAGTATCATGCTGAAAGGACAGAGTATCCATTTTTTTTCATCTGCTGTATCCTCTGCCTGAAGGATGGAGTGAATTTCTCTTTTGCAGCCTCCAGAAGCTCGCCCTCTCAGTGTGTGCAGCGCTTATGCCAAGGGCACTCCTTTGGGTCATTGCCTCTAAAGTCTCCCCAGAGCCACAGTTTCCCATCAGATCTCCTGCAGACCCTGAGCTGCTGCTTCTGCAATTGTGATCACCAGCCAGGTCGTGCTTTGTGACAGCTGTCCTGTTTTCTCAGCAACCACAAACAGCAAGTGAAAACTTCACCAAGTTCTGTCTTCATGTCCTTCCTTCTCAGGTCAGAAGCTGACTTCTCACAAGCTACAGAGGAGGTGAAGTGTTCTGACTCTTTAAGTTCTCTCCCCCCAGTCCTTTAAGTAAAGCCAGATACTCTCTTGTGGATGAGTGGAGTTACCTGACACTCATTGCAGCAACAAAGGCAGCTGAGCCAACTGTTCTTTCCTGGAGTAGGTTTAGACATTCCCTAAAATAGTCTTAAATTTGGTTCTCAAAGTAAAATAATTCCAGTTATCCTGAGACTTTTAATAGAAGATTTCAGAAGGATGTAGCTAGCAATTTACTGTTCAGCACACATTCTGTGTTGGTGGGAGGAGTGGTAAGATTTCACTCAAAATGGAGTCTGGTGGTGGTGTGGAAAAAGGCTTTTCAAAAATGAGCTGCCAGCTTGTCATTTGTCCATTATATATTTTGCAGTTTTGATAAAGTACATGAAGACTTAGTTATATCACCACTGGGCTTTCAGCTGATTGCTGACTTGCAGTTGAGATTAGTGCAGTGATTTATATGCTCACATGCTAAGAATTTTTTCCTGTATTTCATCCTGGTTTTCTGTTTCTTTTTGTTATTGGAAAATTACTATGGCACAGGTAAAACAGTGTACAAAAGTAAATTTAGCATCTTTACTTTCAGTGATGCTGACAAATTGTTTTGCTTTTTTGTTTTTTTTGGGGGGGGGGTTTTAAATTTTTGTTTGTTTGTTTTTTTCTGTTTTGTTTTTTTTTTTTTTTTTTTTTTTTTTAATCAAGGTAATGCATTTTGAAAGTTCAGAATTTCTTTGCAAACGGTAACTTAGTCATTCCAATTCTTGATATAGATGATTCAGGTTATTATCCGGGACATGGTTGTGGCTACAAAATACAAGGATTGGAAATAAAAGCAACTGTTCCAATTTTCATCACTTAAAAGTTATTGTATTGCTCTTACTTAGATGCTCTTTTAGGCATTAAGTGTGAAGAGGTGCTTAGATAATTTTAAAAAGGGGAAATGATATTGAGGAATAATATATTTTTCAATATTAATTGTGAAGTAAGTTGCATCAGGCCAAAGCTATACCTTCTCTTTTTGAGTTTGCAGGAGAAACACCAAGCCATTTTATTTTAATTTACTGTTTTAATCAGGTAAGAATTTCTAGTAAATACTTCCCCTCTCCATTGTGCTGTCCAAAACACAATTCTTTGCACAGGTGCATGCATACACACATGCACACACAGACACACAAAAATTAATTAAAACAAAACAAAACCCACCACCACAAAGAAACAGAGTGCACTATGACTGGAAGAGATGGCATTATTGAAATTATGGATTCAGCAGTCCTTCCTTCCTTCCTTCCTTCCTTCCTTCCTTCCTTCCTTCCTTCCTTCCTTCCTTCCTTCCTTCCGCGCCTTCCGCGCCTTCCGCGCCTTCCGCGCCTTCCGCGCCTTCCGCGCCTTCCGCGCCTTCCTTCCTTCCTTCCTTCCTTCCTTCCTCCTTCCTTCCCCTTTTGCTCCTGTCACATGGTGTGTGACACATAAAACAATGTTATATCACATCTATATAACAAGTTCTCGAAGCTCATTTCTAGGATTGCTCAAAACAAATAAAAAGGCATAATTCTGACTGCCTAAGAGTATAAATACTGATATTTCTGATAAACTGCTATAGAAATATATAGCCTTTTTATGTCAATTGCATATGTTTTGCTGCGTTTGAGTGGTAGTTAAAAAAGATAATAAGTAGGTTTTAAGAAAAGGTGCACAGGACCATCTCTTGTTTTTTATACAGGTATTTGCAAGAGCTGTCAAAAGAAAAGTTGACCCCTGAAAAGGAAAGTTTGCATTGGATCATTATATATTTGCAAAAGTTATTAATTCCTGTGTTTAGTTTTGTAATCCTGAAAGCACATACATTCTAGTAGAGTAATCAAAAATTAGAGCTCTTTCCAAGGTTTACATTCCTGGAAAGTACATAGTTTTTTTTCCATAAGGAGCCTTTCAGAAGTCCTCAGTGTAAATGTTGTGCAAGGTTGATCCCTTTCATGCATATTTGATGCATATATGATGCATCTGAAGATTTCAAATAATATCCTGATGGTTTTCTCACTTTCCAATCTAAAAATATATTCAGTCTCTGTTGTGGTTTATATTCAGTTTCTTCCTGATAACTGTGATTTCCTTAGCAGCCCAAGAAAGTAACAGGTTAAGTCTTGGTAAATTAATGTGTAGAAACTTTAGTATTTTTATTTCACCATGCAAAAAGGCTCAAGCAGTTGATGGAACTCTTTCTATTCTGCCTTGTGCTGGAAAAGGGCTGTGTTTGGGTGGGTGGGAAGTCTTCCAACAGGCTGTTGAAGCATGAGGATTTGTAGTAAATCCTCTCCATTGGCCTGAGGACCTCGACTGCATTTATAGATTTCTGCCCAAGATTCAGTTGTGAGCTACTCAATAATTTCTAGTAGCTAAAAATTCCTAGAGACAGAATATCCCAGTGTCTAGCAATGTCACAGAAACCAATTTTAAAGAAAAGAATTGAATGAGAGTATTTCGACTAACCAGAATAATAATGAATAGTAGTAATAATGAATCATTGTGTGCCTTTAGTCACATTGGCATGTTTAGGGAGAACAGGATAATGTCATTTCAGTGATCTCCGTATATCTACAGTCAATGAAATTAATACTTTTTCTTGGATGGCAAAATATTGGTGCCAAATGATAAAGGAAAAAATAAATCCTGTAAAGCACATGGTAATGAACAGAGAGTGGTTAGCTAGAATCACAAATTATTTCATCCCTCAACAGGCAAACTGCAGGAAAAAATATGCATCAAAGAATGTATGGAATTTTTTAAGATGTCTTTTAAGTCCTTTTGGCTTGCAAAGTAGGCCTAATCCTAGAAGGATGATGGATTGCTTGAGTAATTTGAAATAGATGAAGGATCAGTAAATGTCAAAAGAAAAAAAAAAAAAAAAAAAAAAAAAAAAAAAATTAAAAGTTAAATTTTTACCCCNNNAAAAAAGCAGAAATATTGATAGTTACATTGTATCCTCCATGTCTCTTTTCACCCATATAGTTATTTTTTTGAAAAATAAGGAGGCGAAGGGCAGCCAGCTCCCTTATCATCTATCGTTCCTAGCTTCAGGCTGAATGAGAAAAGGTTACACCTGTCAACTGGAAGATGTACTCTGGGGAGAATGATTTTCAAATCATTTACAGGTCACTATAAGACATGTAATTATACAAAAACCTTTAAACTCTAAAAATTGAAACACAAAAAATTTAAAATATTAGCAGATTTGAGTATTTTAAACCATTTAACTATTGTGTGTGAACTTTCAGTTGTAATGATTTTAATGTCCCTTTCACTGACTCATGAAAGGTTTTTTCCTTTGTCATGTAGATTATGCTGTATACCAAAGTAATTTTTTTCTTATTCATTGAGTGTAGGTTCAGAGGGATTTTTTATGTTTATAGCCAGCTCCAGGAATGGGCTCTTTTAAAAGTACACCACAGGAAAGCTGAATTTTTACAGGAAGAAATACTGATCTACATGGGGTACGGGGTGCTGGTGTATTTCCTTACCTGTCAGACCTTTTGTTTTCTTACTTTCCTCTGAGAACTGGAAGGCAATGATGGCAAGGCCCTCAGATCAATTAAAAAGGTGCAGCACTGGGAAGGAGCTTCCCAGTGCTAGATACTGGATGTATCAGTATATACATACTTTGTCAGTAATTCCAAATTCAAACCTGTTTCATTCTTGATATTTTTTGTTTCAGTATCTACTTACTCTGATATTGCCCATGCTAAACTATGTAAACAAACTTTGTAACCAGCTTCCTAAGTGTTTTACTAGATACATTTCACCCTCATTAGAAATAAAATGTTTAATCTCTTTTTTTTTACTAATCTTTGTTCCGCCTCTAGTTGACATAGATATGCTTCAAACCAAGTAAGGAAATTTGTTTTGAGTCAGCATGAAAAAGCATGAAAAAGGAGGACAGAAAGATGAAAATAATATAATGTTTTAGCTAGATCTTATATTAAAAAACAAAACAAAACAAAACAAAAAAACCCAGTATGAATGAGTTATGGGTTCCCTGGACGCCCCTTGGAGCATCTCAGATACACAGTCTTAATTTGGGAAATCATCAGGTTTAGGTTTTTAGACATTCATCTGCATCCCTCCATACCCATCAGGGAATGATGCTGAAGAAACAAGTTGTTAACCACTAAGAATGTACAGTTTATTTGTTCAGTAAGTGTAGCCAAACCTCAACAAGCATCAAAACTCTATATTTTTTTTTAGTGTTTTGGCTTGTAAGTTGAATATTTCAGAGGATTTACTTCTGAAAATAATCAGAAGTCTGTAGAGGCCAAAAAGGACAGAGTGAAAGAACATGCTATCTTGTAACATGTTAGTTGAAATTATTGCTTGGATCTCAAAAGAATCTGCAACCAAACCAGAAATGCAGCCAGATTTTCTTTTACAGAGTGAAGTGCCTCATATGCAAGACTGTCTGTATGGTTTGATTATTTTCTACTGAGCACATGGTAAAAATTATTTTGTGACCCCTCACGAAGCAATGCTCAAGTACTTTTCATGTCAAATGAACTTATAGCTAAACAATTGTTATCTCCTGTTGAAGAGCCACCCCCAGACATTAAAGAGTTTGTCAGTTCACAGTAATGCCCACTGTATTATTAGGATGCATCTCCTAGGGATGAAACTAAGCTGAAATATGAGTGTTTCTGTGTAGAGACCCACCCACAGTAATTCTCACACGAGTTGCTGCTGTTGGCACAACTGTAGGGAATGTGACCTAGCAACCTACAGTCTCACTGGCTGCAGTCTTCTGGATGTTGCCCAAGATTTGTCCTGCATCTAGCCCAAAGGAGTAGAAGAAATAAAGAATTAATATGACTGTATGTAGATTCTAGGTATACACATACATAAGACACGTAAATAGTGCATAAATATACATATAAATGTTTATGCTTACATATCAACATGTATGTTCTATTTCAAAAATTTATATGCAAGCATTTATGTGCATTTAGATTTGCTTTTTAAGCTAATCTAAATCACAAGCCTGTCTGCAAGTAAGTATTGGGACAACTATAACTTCCTAATTTGAAATGAAATGTATAGCTTTTTTTTTTTTACTCTAGTACAAAGAAATGTTGATTTCATCTTCCTGATAATTTCTTGCCTTTTTAATGCATGTTAGCTAAGTACAAGATGATTTTTTGAGAATATAATTTTCTAGGAGCTGGTAGATATGTATCTGAAAGATAAAATTAATCAAAAACACCCTCCCAGAAATATTTGTGAGTACTCTGATAATGAAAAATGTATCATAACTTATCCAAAAAGCCATGATAAAATAAATAAGCTTCTCAAGACTGTATTCACATTTGGCATAACCAAGTCTACCTTAAAATATATGATATTGCCAAACCAGTTTTCTAACACCTAAGGGACCAAAAAGGCAAATGAAAATAAAGTCATGTAAAGAAAAATTATCTGATTAGAATGTTTCTAAAATTTGAAAATGCTAAGCAGAAATGTATTGACAGTGCCAAAAGTATGTCTGAGGAATTCTAAAAATGCTAATTTAGATATGCTTTCTGTGCATCCTGTGCATACTACTCTACTTAAAACCTATGTATACTTCTTTTAAGAGAAGTATACTGTTCTGACCAGTGAAGAAGATACCAGGTTTTCCCAGGATACATCATTAGGTCTTTTTCCAGTGCCATTCTTTTCCATTAGCATTTTTTCATTGGAGTTTTGTAATTTTTTGCATGCATCATGGCAACCCCTAATGTAAGTTACTGACTCCTGTGATGTCAAGATACCTAGTAACTTTGGTTGCTTAGATATCAGCTATATTGGAAACTAGTGGAAGCAACCAAAAAAGAAAAAAAGAAAAAATCCAAAACCAAACTAAAGTCTTGATTGCATGTTGTAAGTTCTACATATTACTTCTCTCAAATCTAGACTGTTTGGGACTTGACCTGGACAAGCACCACAGTAATTTGGCCAGTAGTTCATAAGTAGCAAGCAGGAGATTTTATGAGTTTCGTATATTGATAAGCAAATTGCCTCTGACACTGATTGAGTGTGTCTTGCTATAAAAAATTACAGTAAGTTCCAGAGTCCATGTTCTAGTGATCTACATTTTTTTTGTGCAAGCAAAGACAGTAAGCATCTACAAATACACTACTTTAACTGAGTTCAGTTGGATAACCATATTTAGTAAATAATATACTTTTTGACACAATTTTCTGTTTTTTATTCAGGGTTATCTTTATAGAACTATGTACAGGGAAAGCCCTGGAGATAGAAAAACTGACATGAGAAAGAACTTTATAATCTCATTAAGGAAATGTTGCTATGAGAGGCTAGTGAGATCACAAGAGTACCATTGTAGAAGTTAAACACACTGTCAGTGCATAAATGAGTTGTAGTGTGTAAAGAAGAAAAGGATAATGTGTATGTTTCATTTGTAATGTGTAAATATTTTCATTGTTCATGCCACTTCCAATCTCTTCCTAAGCTTGGAAAGATAAACTTTCAATAAGTAACTGGAATGTCTTATTTGTTCATTGACAAATAAATTATTTATGAATTGAAACAGTAGGATGGGAAAGCACACATAAATATAATTTCTGAAGCTTCTGATGAAAAAAGTAGGAGTAATTTTAAAACAAAAAAAGTATGGTTGTGGATTTGTTATTATCCTGTGTTGTTTAGATTTAGGTGTTTGAGTTTTTACAGAAAAAGACATCTCAACAGGTATCATGATGGGGATTTCTTGGACAATAGAAACTAGTAAAAATCCCCAAAACTTTACAGAAGCATTCATTTTGTTTTTAGTAATTCTTCTATTGAGGGAATTAGCATAGTAATAAATCATACCTGAAAGAGTAAAAAGCTTAAGATAATAGAAATAAAATAGTCTGTGTCTGAATCTAAATATTTACATATCTTTCAGGGGTTAGTGAGTAATTTATGCAAGAGACAACC
>VWZN01007711.1:58038-71468 GCA_013396955.1 Regulus satrapa
TAAGTTCTGCTAATCAAATGCATTAATCTAATAGACTCAATACATACCTTTGAGGTGAAATTCTACTTGAACCAATAGATTTCATTTAAAAAGCAGATGATCTTTGTTCAGAGGTCTTTTAGAAGTAGCTGTGATCTTTATTGACGTACTTGGATCTAACTGTTTTACCCTCTATCTCCTTAAGGAATTGATGACATAAACCCCATAAATTCTTACAATCATTGTGTCATTAAGTGCAGTATTAAAAATTGGGCTCTTCCAGGATGTGACATGCATTTTAAGGAACTGGACACAGCGACATCAAGACTTAAGGCATGGGGCATTCCATGCAGCTGAAAAGCAGAACCTAATTTTATTAGAAAATCATATTTCTCAGCTGAAATCACATATTAATGATAATAAAGTAAACCTGTTTTGTGCTGTAAGCTAAACAGCAAGTAATTCACTGGAATAATTCACTGGAGACCATTATCCTGATGATAAATCACTAAAACAAGATTTACTTCATGGGCTGAAACCAAGTGCAGAAAGAAGCTGCACAACTTCTTTGTTGTTTCTGTGCTGAGGAAGACTATGGTCATGGTCATCCTGGAGTCAGGGAATCATTCATGCTGGAAAGGAACTTCTGTGGTCTTCAGCCCACTACCTGCTTAAAGCAGGAATTATTGAATTCAGACCAAGTTACTCAAGGCCATGTCCAGACTCATCTTGAAAGCTTCCAAGGAGAGAGATTCCCCAGATTCTGGACAAAAAATTTCAGAGCTTGAGCATAATCAGAGGATTTTACTTTTCCTTTGTAAGGACCAGGTCTAGCTTTCTTCCAAGGGCTTATCCTGTTTTTAAAGACACGATTTGCTGCTGGTTGTCACTCCGTGCTTTTCCTAGGGACATACACAGCGTGTGCCACAGAGCCATGGGATGGTTTGGGTTGAAAGGGACCTTAAAGACCATCTACTTCCAACCCACTGGTAACAAATTCCAAATACATGTAACTTCAGCTGCCTCTATTTGTTGTTGTTTGCTGAGGAATTGGAGAGGAAAAGTGCCATAAGAGTGAAAACCATCACAATCACACTCACATGAAAACTTGGAGAATAAATTTCCATTCCCTAAAAAATTGCATGCAAGGGACACAGTGGGTTTTTGAAGAATTTCATAGTTATTTTATTACCAGACTTTCTCATTCTCTAATGGCTGGCACTCTCTCTTGTTTAGAATAATTGCCCTGACACAATCTATGTCAATGCCGTGTTTCTGGCTTGTTCTAGTTAAGATCAGTGCTTTAAAACTGTGTCATTTCACTTGTTCTTAAATAATAAAGTGTTGCTGCACATACTCATAAATCCTTTCACAAGCCTGAGGGCTTAGGCTTCCTTCCACGACTTACACATACAGGGAGTTGAGAGATTCCCAACAGCAAGACATGGGTGCATCTGTAGCTCTCTGAGTTAGGAACTCTAGTCAACATCTCAGGTATAGCTGAATATGAATATAAATCATGTGAGATCGAAGCTGCTTTCTGACATAATTCACTCAGAAAGTCATCAAAACAACAATGTAAATGTCACTTAAACTGGTGTGATATGTGCTTTCCTCAGAGAAGATAGTATATAGATGTTAAGGAGCAAAGGCTTGATTTCTGGTCAGTCAAATGCAGCATTTAGCCCAGTCTGGGGGCTTGCAAAGAACACACTTCCTTTTCACTCCTTTATCACTGATTGACAGCAATGAATTGTTTAATAAGTGAAGGAAACCTGGATTTAGTACTTATATTTTTTTTTTTTTTTAAACTTGTTACATATTTAATTGGTTTTAGAGCTTTGGGGTACATCCTGTCCTGCTTTTCACAGCAACTCTAAGCACACAAAGATTAATTGTTAATAGTACAAAGCTATCTTGTCAAATTGCTTCACTCCAGGAAATATGGTTTTAAAAGAAAAGGGAAGGAGTGACATATAAAACATAGACATTACTGAAGACTCAACTACAAACCCTTTAGTTACAAACATGTACATAAACATGCACCTATATACACCAGCGGACAAGGGTTTTTTTGGTTTTTTGTTGTTGTTTTTGTTTGTTTGTTTGTTTTGTTTTGTTTATTTGGTTGGTTGGTTGGTTAGTTGGTTGGTTGGTTGGTTGTTGTGTTTTTGTTTTTTTTTTTTT
This sequence comes from Regulus satrapa, assembly GCA_013396955.1. NCBI lineage: Eukaryota > Metazoa > Chordata > Aves > Passeriformes > Regulidae > Regulus > Regulus satrapa. The sequence continues at coordinate 60,205 of VWZN01007711.1, forward strand.
AAATTCCATTTTGTATGAAATTTTTATACAATACCCATCACTAACATCTGAGTAGCCCTCAGTAGTGATAGATGAAGAAAAAAATAACTCACACCAGTATTTTCTCTCACTGTTATGTCCTTGATGCACATTATTTTCAGAGAGAAGGCACTGCTTAATGTCCAGGAGATGTGGTTTAGGTCTATTTCCCTATCCCATATTTGAAGCAGTCCTGTCTCTCTTCATACATGCCATTGAACTTTTGAAAGGGGCATTTTAATGTAACTGTTCCAAGCTGAAATACAGTATCTGACTGTTGCTATTTGTTGGAAGGAGTAGTGAGTTTGGGAAATTACTTGAGGTGGACTTGAATGACCTTTCATCTCATCAACTATTATCTGCAAACATGGAAGTAGTAATAACATCTCAGAATATTGTTCTTTATAAGGCACAATTACAAATGTTCAGATGTTGTGATAGTAGAAAATATAACTGTTTATGGGAATGGTTTGTTCTGATTTTTATTAATCAGATATCGTTGTATTCAGCTTAAAATATCCCAAAGTCTAATTTTAAGAATGGAAAACTGCACACAATCTCTTGATCAGAGCCTTTTAAGAGGGCTTATGCTGTCAACTCTAAGTAATGACTCTCTTTTGGATGTGTAATCCTTTAGAGTTTCCTCGCTATATTAACAGGTTTTGGAACTGTTTAATTCTATGGATGCAATTAAGCTATATTGTGTGTATGCTGCAGACAGGGTGCACTCAAGATGCAGTTAAAAAAAAAAAATAGTTTTCCTTTGTCCTTGAATTAATGGAGTTCAGTATATTGTGTGTCTGGATGGGAAGATCTCTTTTAAGCACTTTAATTACTTAATGTGCTTGCTGCAGCAAACGTACATTAACAAACACAAATCAATTTCACCCATCAATCCACGTCCACTTTGTTACGGTAGAACATTAATTCATTTGTGGGGATAACATCTGCCAATAAAAGGTATTACAAATAAAATGAAGCTGAAAAATGAACTGTTGTTTAGTAGTCTCTTGTTCCTGTTTGGCTGTGTATGATAAAATTTTATAAGGATGTCTTGCAACAAATGAGAAGTCAGTTTATAATGTGACTTTTTTGAGTAGTGTCTGCAACCAAAACTCACCACAAATACTGATAAAACTGTGGATTTATAATTTACTTTGTGGGTTGTTTTTTTTTTTNTGTTTTTGGTTTTTTTTTTTTTTTTTTTTTGTTTTTGGTTTTTTTTTTTTTTTTTGTTGACTCATTTAATGTAATCGCTTTGGTTTAGATATTTCCAGGACTCACAAGATAATGATAAGATAGTGATATCCTCCTCACAAGATAAACTTTGTGTAGTAGTAGAAAGAGATAAGTTGATGCAATGGACCCAAGTAGAGCTTGAGGAAAGGACTGGGTGTGAAGATTCCCAGAGAGGAGCAGTCCTGGGTAGTTCAATCACTTGAATAACTATTACTGCTATAACTTCATAAACTATAAAGAGTGCTAAATCATAGAATAGTTTGGGGTTGAGATCTTCAAGCTCATCTTTTTTCAACTGCTCTGTCATGGACAGGGACACCTTTTACTATCCCAAGTTGCTCCAATCCATGTCCAGGCTGGCCTTGGACACTTCCAGGGATAGGGCATCCACTGCTTCTCTGGGCAACCTGATCCAGGGCCTCAGCACCCTCTGAGTAGAGAATTTCTTCATAATACCTAATCTAAACCTCTCCTCTTTAGTTTAAAATCCCATATCCTGTCACTATCTGCTGGTGATATATCTGCTGGTAAAAAAATCCCTCACTCTCTTATAAGCTCCCTTTAGGTGCTGGAAGGCTACCATGGGGTCTCATCTTCTCTAGGCTGAACAATTTCTGTCCCATCATCTTGCCAGTAAAAAGACATTAAAACTTCCCACTGGTCTCGGGTCCTAACACTTCCCTCCCTGGTGAATTATTATTGACCTGCTGCTCTACGTCAAGACTGTGCAGAACTTAGTTGATGGTCAAGCCTTTTAGGATGGTCCAATCCCAAGATTAGCCTGGTGTCAAATAATATCCTTTCTTTTTCAAGATTCTCTGCTAGCCAAATTAGCAAGTTACAAAATCCACTGAGCTCAGGCACTGAAAACCCTGCAAAAAGTAAGGATAGTAGATAAACTGTCACAGGGAGCCAGCAAGACTTTCATTCTCTAAGGCAGATAGATGACAAATCCACCTGAATGGCCAGATTGACTGAACTCTCACCATGCTGGCTGAGGACTCAGCTGGTGGTGAGGTGGACATGTCAGGAGGGACCTGGACAGGCTGGAACAGGAGACAACAGCAACTGTCTGAAGTTTGACCACCACAAGTGCAGGGTCCTAGTCCTGGGATGACATAATCCAAAGATCTGACCTCTGAGGAATGATAGAAGGAGATCTCTTCTGACTGAAGGTTTCATCTCCCCAGAGAGGAGAAGGCTCAGGGGGAATCTCATCACAGTATTCCAGTAAGTATTCCAGGGTAACTACAAAGAGGACACACTGTCTCTTCAAGAGGAGCTACATGTAGAACACAAAGGGCAATTTACACCATAAAAGGTTTCATCCCTTAAAAGAAAGAAAGTTTTTACCATGAGAATAATCATTCACTGGAACAACCTCAGGGGTTGGGTCAGAGTAGAGTCCCCATCTCTGGAGGTTTTCCAGATGTGACTGCTCTAGATAAGGCTGATGGACAATCTCCTCCTGGCTTCCATTCCTGTGAAAGTTTGAATTGGGTTATCTTTTAAGGTCACTTCCATTCTAGGCTCTTTTATGATCTTGTGACTCTATGAAGAGTATTTTCCCATGGATCCTGGTGGAAGATAGGCGTGGGTTTCACTTCTAGCTGTTTTGGAAATAAGCCCACCTCATACCAACAGCAAATTTGCAAGTGAATTGGAGTCTTTACTGCTGCAAAGATAAGTGGCTACAAACTCTTGGTGTTTCCAGAATTCAGTGGCAGCTCAGGTGGACAGATCATAATTTATCTCTATTGCTCTGTTGTTCAGTATTGCTCTGATTCTATTTTTTCATCTGTGAATAATTTCTTCTGGGACAAAATTTTTGAAACACAAGGTTTTGTGAATTCTTACATTATTAATATTAGTATTTTTAGGATTAATTCAAAGATGAGATCAGAGCTTGAGCAGAGGGGACAGATTCATGATATAATTGGGAATGAAAACCCTTTTCACCTCTCTCTATAGATTTTCTGTGAAGGACTGAGGTCTCATATTGACAAAAAATGTGAAGAGGTTTCAGTGTAGTTGTTAGTGCTGAATCCATTCAGCAGAATATGGGATTTCCATCTCTAGAGCTGTCAGGCTTGTGCCAGCACTGAGTGTGCTTTCAGAAGAGAGTATTCATCTTTTTTGGTAGAGGGGGAAGTGTTCCTTCAATGCTTTCAGCACTTCAGTGAGAATCATGGGTGAATTTTGGTAAGATCCCACATTTAGCAATGAGTTTGTTTCTGGAGTGAGTGGGTAGATACAGAGATGACCCATTTCTTGAGAAAGGTTAGGAGAGAAAATGTGATGCAGACGTATCACGAATCTGTCTCTTGAAATTGTTTGTTGGAAAAGGAAAGCTGAAGAGTCACTGTGCAGGTACTGGAAGCAGGGACAGCAGGGAGGGGGTCTGGGGGGAGAGCCCGAGCTACACCTCAACATACACAGATGGTCCCTAGGGCAAGGAGCAGGAGGAGCTGGGAATGAAGGAGTAATGTTGAGATTGGGAAAAAGGCAGGAAGAGGAGTCAGGAATCAAAGAATGTGGCTGGATGACCCTCAAATAAAAAAGGAGTTGATGGAGGGAAAGTGGTTTATTTTTGTTGAATTATAATAATCATTATAATTTTAAAAATAAATAAATAATTTTACCCAAACCATGTCTTTTTCCTGTGATGGCAAGTGGTAAGTGCTCTCTCTATCTTCACCTAAGAACATTTTTTTTTGTTTTCCTTTATCCCACTGTTTTTTCCTGAGGCAGGGGAGTGAGGGAGCTGGCAGCTGAACAACATCAACCCAGAACACTCAGGTTCATCTCCAGGTGTGCATTCTCTGACCAAAGCTGTGAGAGGGTCCTGTGCTTTTCTTGCAGCTCTAACTGTCACTTCAGTTGTAACATCTCCTAAGTTTTACTGATCAAATTATCTCTGTATTGTTGTATTTGTTCTAATAATGTTGCAATCTCTCTTTTGCCACTAGTGCTTCCTGTTCTGCCTCCAATGGTTCCTTTAGCACTTGATCAGAGATGCCTTCTGTACAAGCCATATCTTGTATCATCCAATTTAAACCACAAAGCAGACATCTGAATCTGGTTATTGTACTGTTGCTGTTGTAGTTTTTCTTCATTTTCTTTTAATTCTGTTACCACTTTCTTAATTATTTGTAGTTGTTGTTCTGACAAGCTTACTGTCTTTATGACTTCATTACTTCTATTCTACAGTTCTTGCATCTATACTAACAGTTTTTCTATTTCTTTGTCAGAGGCTGTAAATTCTTGATGAATTTGTTCCTTTCCTAATTAAAAAAAAAAAAAAAAATCAAACTATTGAGTTCATCAATCTTCTATTTTATTTCTGCTTGCAAAAAATTCCACCTCCTATTCTGTAAGCATTCCAGAAATCTTTGTTGTTACTCCTAGGTCTTAACTGTTCCTCCTTAATTTCTTGCACCTCATTAAATTTTCCATTTAGCAGCTGTTTTATCCATCAAAAACCACTGTTTTTCAAGGACTGTATTTTGCTTTCTTAGATATACAGGCTCCAACAATTACTTAGCTAAGTCTTGGTTTCTATACAGTTGTTCTCCATGTTCTACATCCTATTTTATCATTTGAGAGGGTGAGCTCAAATGGTCCTTTCCTGCCTGACACTGAAGCTCTAATTCATCCTTTGCTAAAAATTCTGCTTTCAGTCCTAGAAAGTAATTATAACAGGAGCAGAGGTGATACAATTTTGTGGCATATCAGTTTTTTATGGAGTTGTACAGGCTGTGTGAAACATCAAAAAAAAAAAAAATGTTTTGTACAAACGTATTCTTTGCTCCTCATTCTATTATGACACTGAAAAGTCTCCATATTTCCTAGCTGTTCTTTGAGTGTTTTTTCTTCTGATTCTGTACTGACCTCTTTAGTATTTCAGAAAAGGAAGTGCTTGTTTGTTTGTTTTTCAGGGTTTTTTTTTTTTTATTTGCTACATGTGCAACAAAGACATGTCAATTTCTGTTTACATCTCACAGGGGTTACCCTCATAAATAAACCTGTCTATCTGAATTAAGAACCTAATTTTGAGAAGAAATGGATTTTGCAATCTCTCTCTCTTTAATGGGAGAACACTGAGTTGTAAAGGGTTCTAGGAATTGGGTTCCAAAAGAGAACAGGATCAAATTCCTCTCTGAAACCTACCTGAGACATCTTAGGAAATGACTGTTGGTGTTCAAGGAGTGTCTGGATGATTCTTTCAGTCATGTGGATTAGTTTTATTTAGTCCTATGAGACGCTTAGATTCAATGATTGCTTGGATGCAGTGATGGGTTCCTTCCAACCTGAGATATTTTATGATTCTGTGAGTTGAATGAAAAAACATACTCTTTTCAAAATATCCTTGAACAAATAAATCTGCACTTAAGCAGAAACCACTGAAGCAGTGTCTTTGGATTTCTGATAAAAATAAATTCTCTTTTCTGACCTTAAGAATTGAGCTGGACCCAGATAGAAGTGCTGAATTTTGTATTTCTCTTTGCTGTGGTACTGATCAACCACCTCTGGGCCCAGCTCTGCATTCCTCTGGGAATATGCTGTGTGCTATTGCCAGGTGCTCCCACCTTGCACCTGCTGATGCACCTGAGCAGAGCACAGGCCTGACGTGTCCCATCAGTGCTGGGAAGGAGGGCCTGTAACCCCAAAGTGCTTTGGGACAGAGATGGCAGTGAACGTGAATTCCCCTCGGGCTGCAGCCAATGTCAGGCCTTAGTGGAGGCACTTTCCAATAGCAGTAAGGTAATACAGCTCCTCTCTTGTTCTGCAGCCAGCCAGTAATGACTGAAACTGAGTCCAGTGATGGCAGATTAACAGAGCAATTTCTGTCTGGGATCATGGACCTGGAGACCATCCTGCAATTGGGAGGGGTGCAGGCATAGCCATGAGACAAAACGGGTCTGAGACCACACAACCTGACCTCTCTGCATGGCTTTGTTCCACCACAGAAGTGTGCAACCTGTATGAGACTTGCTGGTATTTGAGCTGATGAGTTTAGTGACAGCAGAATTTAGGGATCTGCTGGATGAGCTAGGTAAAGTGGCTTGTCCTGGGATCATGGTTCACTGTGTGTCAGGTCACACTTCATCTCCACTTTGCTCATTTCCCTAAACTCCTTCTTTCAGAATCTAGTTCAGGCTCAATGGCTAGAAGATACTCAGATTTTGTATTCATTTGGGATTAGAAAATTATCAGGCCATGAATAAAGTGAAAATATCTCCATGGTGTGCTGGGTTAGACATTGTGTCCCCAGTACTTTGCGCCTTTGTTTAAAAGTCACTTTGGCTTTGGACCTTCTGAGAAGTTCTGAGATGTGAAAAAAACAAATGTACCATTTTTAAAACAATAGCTTCTGAGAAGCCATTTCATGCATATCATTTTCATTTTTCTCCTGTTTCCAGGAATGAAATACAAAACAAAATGTAGTGGAAATAACCACATTTCCAAACTTGTTTATCTATTTCACTTTACAAGCATTACAGAAGCACTTTAGAAATCTCATGGGACACGATGTTTGCCTTATTCTACTAAAAAAAAAAAAAAAAAAAAAAAAAAATAAAAGGCTTAAATTATTTCCNTCAGCTCAGTTTATATCTATTAAATATTTTCTAATATTTTTTTAATTGCACCCAGAACAGGTGAGGGTTAATTCTCTCTCTCTCTCTCTCTCAGATGATCAGAGTGTAAGTTTTTCCAGGTGCTTCACTTGGAAAAGCAGAAAATCTCTCCTCTTCAGCTCAGCATATAATATAAGAACAGATTGGTAAGGGTTACTTCTTGACTGTGAAACTAAATTAACTTCTGTTTCAAGGTTTTCTATTGCTTTTGAGACAAGAATATAAGTGCTCATATCCTTATTGGGGTCCTAATTTTTCTGCCTTTTCCTTTCACTGACTTTCTTTTCCAACAATAAAGCACATTTCTATAATTTTACTCATTGTTCACCATTTTACTGCCCACTACCCTTCACCCCTACCTTGCTATGATGACTGAAAGAGAACTAAAGGGCAAATTGCTTTAAAAGTATGAATATGGGACTAAATAAAAGACAGCACAGCTACCTTGATGAAAGGGCAAGAGCCCCTGAAGTGAGCATAAAAGTAGATGTAAAGAGACCTGGTTAGTGTAGTTGTCAGAGAGCTGCAGGGTTTCATGAGCTGGAGATTTTATGGCTTGTGGGATTGCAAGTTTCTGTGGAGGAGAGATGATCTTATGAAACTACAAGAAACTGGACATATAAAAATGATCAAGGTCTTGGCTTACCTGGATCCAAATTAATCCTTGTCTGCAAAGTGTTGAGTGCCAAGTGTAGGCTTTCCTTCAGTGATGCACTGAAATACTTTTGTGGACACTAAAGCTCTTCTGCCAGAAGTTGGGTATTTTCTTCCACATTATGCCCAGATATCCATGTTCTTGAGATCTTCCAGCCCTAAGTCCTGGACTCAAGACATAAGTATCCATGTTTGATCCAGGGATGTGCTGAGCACCTTCTGAAGGTATTGAGAGCCATGGGTACTGTTTGCTTAGATGAGAAGGAATCTTACCAATTACACTTCTCAGGCCTGTAGAACTAGACAACATCTGGTTTTAAATCAGGATTTTCTATCATAATAAAAGTAAGAAAAAAAAAACCCCAAAAAAAGAAAAGAGAAAAAAACAAACAAAAATCCCCCCAAAAACCCTAAAAAAACTCCCCCCCCCAAAAAAAAAAAAACAAAAAAAAAAAAAAAAAACCAAATTAAAATAAACAAACAAACCCCCANCCCCCCAAAAAAAAACCCCAAAAAACAAACAAACAAACAAAAAAAAAACCAAAAAAAAAGAGGAAGTTGCCATAAATATGAACAATTTCATCTTATCTGCATGATGCAGTTTCTTGGTAGGTCAAAAGTTTGTTTTTATAGACACACGATGTCTTTTACTGAGAGACCAGTTACTTACTGCATTGCAAGGAGGGAATGGCTCCCTCTCCTCACACTATTGATTTTAGACCTAACTTCATCAAAAGTTAAAGAGCCTGAGAATAAAACTGGGATGAGAATTGTAGAAACTTGATGTGATAAATGTCTGTGGAGTCTGAATATGGGCACTGCAGTTTGACTGACCTGCCCTAGCACAGCAGCTCTGGGCATCACAGGGGAGTTGCCAGACAGACCTGTCACTTTGTGTGCAAGACTGAGGGTTGAGAAAAGCCTTCCTCTCCTACCTCTAATACCCTCCAAAGTGAGTGCAAGATTCCCTGGGCTGTCTGAGGTGTTCTTCCTATTTCCAAAAAGGTGAGGAGAAAATGCCAATAGTGGTAAACAGCCACCTCCTGCGTCCTGCTGTCTCCTGTGTCCCACACTCACTCCCTTTTTTTCTGGCCTATTCTAGAGCCTGCAAGGAGCTTGAGGTAGAGTTTGGTCAGAAAAGCTTCTTGAAATAATATTTAATTGAGAATATCTGGATTTTTTAGATGTGTCTGAAATGTTTTGCGGTCATACTGTAGGGCTTCCTTATGCACACGGTATTGTACATTGTGCTTGCCTATATAGCAATGTTGTAATTTTTCTGATATGCTCCACAGTATGATTTATCTGTCTGCTTTTCATCCTAGGTGTAAAATTTTCACATTTTCCCACACTCTTCTGTTTAAATAGCCAAAGAGCCCAAAAAATATTTATATACAAAATAAGGATGGATTTATGCAGATTTTTTTTTTTTAATACACAGATTTATTGTGTGACTCATGCACTTGAGAGATCCACCAAATATTATTGTCTCTGTTAGATATGTAACCCAAAGCATTATCATCACACACAAGGAAAATTCTCCATTGTTTTATGTAAACTTACAGAATGTTTTTGGTTACACCTCTGACTTGTTTCACTAAAGAAAAGGAGAAATAAGCAATGGTCTGCTTGCCTTTGCCCTGGTTTTCTCTCTATACCTCCACAATGGGTATTGGTTTTCAGTTTTTACTTTTTCAGCAGGAAACTAATCAAATAGAAAGCTTTACTTTTAAGCTTTGGTCCTCATTGTTTGTATGGAAAGTAATAGTTTGGCAAATTATGGATTACTGTTTTTTGTGGAAATCAGCCTGGATGGACACAGATGTTTACTCTGTCCTGCATAAACTTCTGGAATAACTATCAGGAAGCCTTCAGAGAGTAACACACTTGGCAATCCTCTGCTGGAGATCATCAACACAAGACACAAAGGCCTCTTAATATTGTTAGAGATGGAATGAGGTTTTTTACATCTGAAGACATTGAGTTCAAAGCCTATGAAGTTAAGCCTTGCAATGAGATTTGAGCTCTCCTCTATTGCAGTTTTCACAAAGAAATCCATCTTTTTCCTTGCCTGTAAGGCTTTTTCTCACTGACTCCCAAAACAGTGTGTTGCAATACTTGGCACCCTGGGAGCAGTAATTTAGTGGAGAAGATTTGCTGATATCCAGGGGGTCCTGGAGGAGAACATCAACACTGGTCTGAAGAGCAGCTGGAATTCCAAGTTGACTCATCAGGCTCAGCATGCAGCCCGTTTATTTGCTGTATGTATTAGCTTAAGGGTTGTTTATTTAAATGCAGCCTAGCCTGGGATAAAATTTAAGCGTTGGAGCTGTTCAGGTATAATTCAAAGTGGGTGGAATTTGAACTTGTCTAGCTCCTGTGACACTGTTACTGAGCCAAGAGTTTTGATTTCCATGCTGCTGGAATGATGGAGGGGATGAATGGGAGGAGCAGTCTGGTCTGCCAGTGCTCCTGGTGGGAGTGATCTGGTTTGATGGTGTGATGCATCAATATTATCCTGCAAATTGCTTCTCTCAAACCAGTGAACCCTTCTTAACGTGGGTTTTACAGTGTCATTATGAGCCAATCACATGGGAGGACAAATAGGCAGCCACTTGCACCCTTAGATGAGAGCTGAGATACTCTGGTATTAATGTGAGATGAGGAAGAAAAGAAAGGATGGAGTCCAAAGCATCAGTAACTGGGCTGGTACCACCCTGCTCTCTGTTGGTTTTGATGTAAATCCTCTAGAATTAGGTACTCCCTTGTGCTATGATTAGATCACCAGAGATGACGTGATGAGTGATCTGTAGCACAAATATTTTATTATCCTAACATTAGGAGAGGAAGTCTGAGCACCTCAGTGTCAAGAGACTGAGAGGTGTCAGCAGCTCTGCCCTGTGCAGGGGAGGCAAGGGCAGGGAGTGTCCCCCAGCACATCTGTCAGTGCAGCCAGGCTCCCGGGGGAGGCTCCAAAGCCAGAGAGTGACGTGAGTTAGGGCAGGTCAGCAGGGCTTAATATGTGTCCAGACACAGGAAAACAAGAAGCCACTCAAATTGTTTAATTTTGGAGATTAGAAATTCACAAATAGCCAGTGAAGGAGGGGATGGCAAATTCATTACTACTAGGGAGACCCATGTAGTTTATCTTGCACGAGAGAAGGGACTTGGAGCAGTATGCACTACCTGCATGAATAATGTTGTTCTGCAAATAAAAAGGACCCATGTCTTATAAATAATGTTGAAATTTACTGAGCTTCCCCTAAAAACAAATTGGCTTCTTCATTCCTGCTTCTGGTAGGAGCTCTTTAGATTTTTTTTTTTCCATGATCTTGCTCCTTTGCCAGCTACACTTTTTACGTCTAAACTGGATTTATTCATGGCCAGTTTATATGCGTTTGTTCTTGTGCCAATGTTGTACTTTCTTGTACCCCAGTCTTCTTTTTTCCTCATTACTTTCCTCCCAATATATTTATAGATGGAGTGGGGATCTGATTGCTCTGTTTTGCTGAGTTAAGTGTACCATGTTCCTTTTGTTCTTAAAATCAGCTTGCTGTTTCCTGATCTTCCCTTCACAGTGTATGTACCACATTAGCTGGCAATTTTTCATGCTCTCCCTATTTACTGAATTCTAAATAAGTTTTTCTGCACTGGTCTTCCCTTCAAAAAAACAAAAACAAAAAAAACCAAAAAAACCCCAAAAAAACCCAAAAA
>VWZN01007711.1:78176-89790 GCA_013396955.1 Regulus satrapa
TTTTTTTTTTTTTTTAATTAAGAAAAGTACCGTTCACTTTGAAAGTCTGGTTCAATTAAAATTCAAAATTATTAGACAAATTTTATAAAGCACAAATAGTTATACCAAAATCTGAGAAAATCATGTTCAAAAAAATCCCAAACTCAAAAAGCTGATTAAAGAAATTTCCTTGGAAAATCAATGAATATAGAAATAATTTAGTCTAGGTTTGGAGAAACATCTTGTTGTGAAAAATACTCAAGGAAGAAACAAAATTATTTTACGACATATTCCAGTTTAATTTGCCCTTGGCATATCCCAAATCCCTTGGAGTTCCTTTGATCTCTGGAATTGTCCCCAAATTACATAAGTTTCTGGCATAAGTAGTCATACCAATGAAATAATCTCCTGTGAATACCACTAGAATTTTACCTTCCTGGGGCAAAAAGCCACTCAATAACAAACAGCAAAAAAGCCAAACAACTCCTGTTCTGAATAAACTATGCTTTATGTTTACTTTTTAAACAAAATAGTATTTTCTTCTTCCTCATACATCTATCGAGAAAATACTGAAGATTCTTTCACCTCTTCTAGAAACAGTCATGTAGACACATGGGCAGGGGAGAGGCTAGCAGTGCAGTTTCAGGATTAGCAGTTGACTTTCATGGTGCTAATGCAGTCCAGACTGGGCTCTAATAGCTTCATAGGACTAACATCACGACAAGGGATGTTTAAGCCATTAAGGCTTTAGACAGTTTCTCCTTGCCTATTTTTGCAAGTACTTCCTAATTGATTTCATAGGGCTGCAAGAGAGCATTATTTAATGGGACTGAGCTTAAAGGTACACAGGCCATAATGTGGTTCTTTTCATGCAACTGATCTCTCTCAGTGTGTGGATAGCTGGGCTAGGGCTAATTAAATTGCTGTGCATGCTTCAATAAGACACTCCTATTAAAATTACCACAAAAAATGGGTGATATAAAATAGTGAATAAACTCCTACCTCACTGGCAAGAATGACTATAAAATAAGTGAAATTCATGAGTTTGGTTTAAAGGAAGTATTTTTAATCTTTCCCTTATTGGGATCATAGGATCTGTGAAAACTGAGAATATATTTTGGAAATGATTATGTAAATTCCTAAAGTAAAATCTGTGAATATATGCAGTAAAAAATGTGTAAAATATGTAAGTATATAAAATAAATAAGAGGCAGTATTTATCTTCCAATGCACATGGTTTTTATTTTTATTAAATGTACAGGATTTACAATAAAACCTTGGGAACTGACAGCATTAGCAATCTTTGCTTCCCATCAGATGTTTTCAGCAAGTGGCAAAAACCCCCATAGCTCGCAATAATTCAGCAGAAGGAAAGCTGCAGTCTGTGCTAGGTAGTGCCTTGGTGATGACCCAGCAAATGTGTGTAGAAAGAAGTCCACCCATGGCACAGGACTGACAGGTTGTACAGGAAGCCTTGGTCCACAGTTTATCCATATCCTGTGTAAAATTTAAGAAGAGAATGGGCTGTGTGGCTCTGACAAATCCCAGGAGGGCTGTGCTGGAGCCCAGAAGCCCCTGTGGTGTGGTCACTCATGTCCTCAGTACTGACCATTGGCTTGTGTTGGGTCAGGTGGCATGAACAGGAATATGCTGTGAATATAAATATAATCATAAAAACATATACATTTCATTCATATTCCTAAGCATTTTTTAGCAAGGCATGCTTCCCTAAAGACAAGACAAAACTGGTGGCTGGAGACTTTTCACAGAATCATGCAATAAAATTTGGAAAAGGCCTCTAAGATCAAAAGTCCAGCCTTTGGGCCGAATATCACCTTGCCCACTAAACTATACAGTGGAGTGACACTTCTACTTGTTTTTTGAACACTTCCAGGGAGGGTGATTGCACCACTTCCCCAGAGAACTTGTTCCAATGCTTACTCACTCTTTCAGGGAAGATTTTTTTTTCCTTATATTCCACCTGAAACTCCCTCGACTCAGCTTGAAAATTTCCCTTTTTCCTATCATAAGTTTCCTGGGAGAAGAGACTGTCCCCCACCTCCTTTCAGCCTGTTGCAGAGAACAATAAGGTCTCCCCTGAGTCTCCTTTTCTCCAGACCAATCAACTCCAGCTCCCTCAGCTGCTCCTCACAGGACTTATGTTCCAGATTAAGCTCCTCATTTTAGAGTAATGAAAAGGAGAGAGGGAGCAAGGCTTGTTGTACACAGATTTTAGTTGCTGTCATGCAGTTTTTGTACCCCCACAAAATTCAGCTTTCTATCTTTTAATAGATACCATGACTGAAGCATGCTTTGGGCTTGTGAATAACAAATTATGCTCTCTGCTCATTCATGTGCGGCTCATAGCAGCACAAACTCCATTGCTCTCAGCACCCCTCCTACAGGGCTGAGTTATTGCAGACATAGCCTGAATTTAAACTCTAGAAATGCCTTTCTGGGTGGATTTATGGGGCTTTGGCCTCTGGTGCTCCTCAGCAGCATGGCTTTTTAATGCCACCATGTGATGGTTTCTGCCTGCAGAGAAAGTGGGCTGAGCCTGTGGGACCCAAGCACCAACAGCTAGAGGAGCAGGCAAGGTGAAGATGCATTCTCACAATTGTAATTTTTATAATTAGCTCCTTGGCTGGATTGTCTAATGACCCACTAAGCATCTACCATAAGATTTTAATCTACTGCATAGATTTTGGGGCAAGGATTCATATAAGTATTGAACATACAGTCACCCATTGATTTCCAGGCTACAGGCACACGCTGAAAAACTGCATGAGCTTATCTTAAAAACATGCATTTAAAACATTTTTCAAGTCATGCCTCAAAACATTGTGAGAAAGAGCAGTGCTCAGAAACAGTTAGGGTAAGCTGTTTTCTCTTGATGTTCTGCACTGTATGAAAGAGGGGAAAGTGGAGACCATAGCAAGTCCAGTACGGAAGAGGACAAGTTAAAGAACGTGGTATGCATGGGATAAATCTTGGCAGCATTATTGCCAACAGAGACTCGGAGGGTGAATTATAACATTGAAGATGCCTGATAAATCCAATCTCAGAAAGAATATAAATTTCCATCTCCTCTGCAGAGTTTTGCAGTAGTTTACACACAACTTAAATGCATTACCATTTCAAAACTGAATTATTCTTTAATAGTGAAAGCTGCAAGTGTTTTTTTGTTGGTAAGTTTTCAACCTACTATGCCTCTCTCCCATGTAATACAACCAGCAATACTCATTTGCTACTAGCTTGTTTACCTTACAGGCCAAGGAAATATTTTGCTGGGTAAACATTAAGAAAAGAAGAAATATTTTGCATGGCATGTAAAAAAGGAAATTACTCAGGACTTTGATTTGTGTCCTGATCACCTTTTTTCTTCATCCAGAAGTACCAATTACCAATTGCCAATACTCCAAAGAGACAAATATTTTTGAAAACTTGACCTGAAAATGTAATTACAAGTAATACAAAGTAATTAAGAAAAATTATCACTGGCTATTCTATTCTTTATTAGATTGTAAAGTCTTCCATCGAATTTTCATCAATTAAATTGGGTTATTGTTTAAAAGGACAGCCAAGGAATGACGTTTGTTCTTCATTTTTCTCATAAAAGGCTGGGAGATAAGATACAATATTTTTTCCAGACAAGTCAAGAAAAAGTAGCTATGATTGCAATTACACATTAACTCTTTTTATTGGTGATGTAAAATTGCATACCCACAATTTTATGCTTTTACTTAAAATGGAATACTTGACTTTTGGTGACAAGAAGAAGCATGATTTCCATTGATGTATGCAAAGAAAAAAAAAAGTAAAAAAAAAAAAAAAAAAAGAAGGAGAATCGGAAAATCAAGGAATCATAGAATCATTTAGGTTAGAAAAGATCTCTGAATACTGTGCCCCACCATTACCCTAACAAATTAAATTCCACCAGTAACCCATGTCCCTGAAACAAAGAGCATTGCTGTAACCTATGTCTGAACTATACAAGTGCATGATAATGCACACTGAATTCCTTTTCCCATAAATTTAATTAAATAAACTCTGTGGCTACCTTTCACCTAAGATATAATTTCAAGGGTTATTTGCATTTCTGATGTGCTCCATTATTAACTGTTTGTGCTGGTTTTTAGTAAACAAGCGGTAATCTTAATCTCTTCATTAATGTTTGACTATCTCAGAGCAGTTCCCAGAGAAGGAATTATGCTTTGATTATTAAAGAGAAACCTTTTCTTGTTAATGGCTGCTTAATGCAGTCAAAACAAACAGTTGCAGTTAGTTGCTCATTAGAGCAAGGTGAAACAGCATCATGACTTGTGGAACAGTATGAAATTGCAGTCATTAGTTTCAATAACTTTTTGAAAGGTAATTTCTTCCTCCATTAAGGGAAGTAAGGATACTGTTTTTGAAGTATGAAGAAAAGGGGTAGAAATTTTTGCTTTAGCAAATACATTGATTTCTTTTCAAAGCTTATTAAAAGTAATCTGAAAATAAATAGGCATTTTCTATATAAAATGAAGCATACCTGATAAATACAAATGATATCCAGGGGACACTTCACTGTGAGAGGTGTTTTGGGGATGAGTTGTCTTGAAAAGCCTCATGTGAGGTCATAAGAGATGAGCTCATCCCTGGAAGCATTCAAGACCAGATTGGATGGGGCCCATAGTCTAGTGGAAGCTGTTCTTGACCATGGAAGAGAGTTAGAACGAAATTATCTTTAAGGTCCCTTCTAACTTAAACAATTTTATGAGTCTATGATCAGACATTTTATGACTTCTTAATTCACAATCTGAATAGAACTAATTTCATGATATTCCAAGAGAAAGGGAGAAAGAAACAGAGAAATAAAAATAGTTAAAAGGAGCAAACAGAATTTCTGATTGACATGACTCATCTGTGTCTCAATAATCTTCCAGTCAGGGCCTTTCATAAATGCCTCAAAGGATAGAAGCTGCAAAGTATTTTTGGCTACAAGAATTTCCATTGTAGACCCTCAGCTAAGCTTGAAACCCTCAATTTCCCCTCCAGAAGCTGGGTCAGGCAGCTCAGATGGAAATTGAGTAGGTCCCACACTGTTGCTGAACAACATCCCTACTCAAAACTGAGACCTAGTCAGTGGAAAAAGCCAAATTCAGGAAGGGTCTGGAAGCACCAACACATTCCACAAGTCTTTTTCCCAGGACAGTGAGTCTGAAATACAAAACTTCAACATCAGTGACACCTGAAGGCCCAGCTGGGACAGAATCCAGCTGTTCATACCTAGAGAGCCAACAGAGAATTTCTGGTGCTTGGGGCCAAGGATGATCTTTACCTTTGGAGTTAAATTGGCCATGCAGCTGTTTCAGACCTACTACTCCATTATGAACTATCTTTCAGGGAGATCTCTTCTCTTCCAGGTTCACTTACATGCTTTTAATTTCCCACACAGTGATTTTTGCTGCCTTCACTCTGATGCAAATTTCAATTTTGAGATTCCTTTAAAATCTAGCACTGTTCTAAATATTGGTAAGCCACTTACACCAATTCAGTAGGTAAATTGCACCTAGACAATAGTTGTCTTGTTTTTCACATTGATGATAAACTAGGTGCTATTGTCCCATACTTTACTCAGAGATTTTTGCCACCTGAAAAAATATTTAGATTAAATATATGGAGTGGCAGCTACAGAGCTATATAAACACAGAGAATTAGTATTTGCTCACACAAGTTTCTGAAGAACAGAATTCTCTTCAGATATGAATACTTTAATTAAACAAGGATTTCAGGGAACTAGCAATGAGTTTAGAAACAGAAATAAATACTACAAAAAACATATATTGTGTTTGTTTTAACAAAGTATTAAGCATTCAAGAAGGAAAACTTTCTGCTGATCCCAAGCAGGTCAGTTATTCCATCATCTCAAATATCAGCATGTTTGAGAAATGATCCTTGGTTTATAGAACAAATCAGTGATAAGAGACTGTATTTATGTTAGGATCCTTCGTACAAGGAAATTAATAGGACAACTTGCTTTTTATCATCACTGAATCTATGCATGGGTAGAGCGGTAGTTTTATGTAATTCTTTCCATGAGGCTAATTCAAAATGTCAAAAGGCAAGGTTAAGATAAAGGATTCCTCTCAGAAATGTTCAGTTTTAATCAAAAGTCACACACAGAGGGAGAAAACATCCTGAACTTTTTGATCAATCAATTTAAAAATTATGGCATCTTCTTTAAAAATATAACATCTCAATTTATTCTAAATATAAATACACTAAATATAATATTTCAAAATTAAAATAAGTCTCATCAAACATTTAAATATGAAAATGATTATGCATTGAATGAGTTCATGCCTGAAAAATGTTGTCTTTGCACTTTACAAGTAGGCTTATTTTAGCCTTGGAGGGTTTGCATGAGTGTTCCTCTGCCAAAAAAATGTGTATTTTAAACCTTCAGCAACTGGGTTTTCAAACTTCCTTAACAGCAGATTTGCAACTCAGTACATGAGGATAAATATGGTATGTTCAACCCTAGTTTGTTGATTTCAGAACATAGATTTTCATAAGTCACTACTTATTAGTATCAGTTAGGTCAGTATTTTTTGTTCGGACTGGAACAATAAAGTTCCAATAGAAAGGTACTTGAAACTGGGTTGTCAAAATGGGCAAATTAAATAACAAATCGCAGCTTGAAGTCTCTAATAATGTCTGATATTTCCTGTTCATCTAGTGCCAAAAAAGTGATAAAAATGGACAGCTTGCAACAAATTATGAAAATCTTGACAATCAACTCTTACCAACTAACACATAACATCTTTATCTATATGACTGGAGGAGAAAACCCCACAAAATGTGCCTAGAATTCTATGCAGGAGACAACCCTGTTTTATTACCAAAGCTCTTTGAAGTCTGTCACCAGAGCCAAAACCAGGGTTCGTCCTAGAGGTTCATGGAGCTGTAAATTCTTGTGAGCTTCAAGTGCCTGGAATGTTGGTGAGGCACATTTAGTGCTAAGATTGAAGAGCTGGTAGATTGTCTTTCTAGAGCTATGGCAGATAAAACTGAAAGTCTGTCCTGCCTCACTTGAAGTCAGTGTGAACTCAGAGCAGTATCATTTGTAACTGGCAGATCTAAAGACCTCATATTTCCCTGAGGAAGGATATATCAGAGGGACTATGACACACTGCACAGAGGTGTAGAAAACACTAGAATTTTCTGCAGAAGATGCTCCTGTGCTGGATTATGTTAGCTAAGAAATAGGTAAATAGCACAACTGAGTGTTTTCATAGAATCATTTCATTTGGAAAAGACCCTTGAGGTAACCCTTGTCCACCACTAAATCATGTTCCCTCAGATCCACATGCACACGTCTTTTAAATACCTCCAGAGATGATGACTCAACCACTTCCCTGGACAGCCTCCTCCAGTGCTTGGCAACCCTTTCTGTGAAGAAATTTCTCCTAATCCAATCTGAAGATCCTGTGGCTCATTTTGAAGCCATTCCCTTTGTGCTATTGCTGGTTACCTGGGAGAAGAGAGGAACTCCCATCTCACTACTTCATACAACTGAGGTCCATGGGAGAAGCCTGGACAGATCCTTTTTTAATTTTTTTTTTTTTTTTAATTTAGTTTAAATTAGGCAATAAGGGATTTGCTACACAAACAAGGTGATAAACTGTCAGGATCATCTGAAATTAATGATTTTTGGGGTCTGGTAGCAATTAAATTATTATGGTCAGGAAGGAGCAATGGTATTTTTGTATGGGACTACAATTATTTCAAGACTTTCTTTGAAATAAACAAATAAAAAAACCAAAACCAAAACAAAAAAAACCCCAAAAACAAAAAACAATGGTGGATGGATGCTGGATGATGTCCCAGCGTTCTGTTTGGGAAATCATCACAGATTACAGATGTTGCAGGGAGTGATGGCTCCTTGAGAATACAGATGGTCAGGAGTTCCTACAGGCTGTGGATTGCAGAACATCTTATAAATTAGGACTTAAGTATCCTGAGATCTATAGATGACAGTTAGTTGTCAGTTTAAATAACAGTTGTTAAGTAAGAACTCAATATTCATTCATTACAATGTATCTACATTTATTCTTACTTGCTAGAGGTAATAATGGTTCTTCTCTGGGCAGTGTGTCTTGCATGATTTATAAATTACCTTTCTAATAAACCTTATTTCACTAAGCTTTCTATACCAGCAGGAAACAGTTGTCCTGTAATGATATGTTAGTCTATATTTGAAGGGCAGGCAATAAATCATCTGTAAACCTGAGCTATGGCTGTGAGATGGAAGAAGCCTTGGGAATCTGTGGATAAGGGTAAAAATAATCTTATCTAAGTGCTGAAATCTGTGCTGTGGGTGTCTCTACCTAAGCTAATCAACCAGTCTCCCTTTATAGCCAGAGGAGAGAAACAGGTAATTTGAGGGAGTAATTTAACATACCTATTTTAAGATGAGTTGAATCACACCTATTTCTGCCCATTTACTATAAAAGAATTTTCAGGAACTTTTGCAGAGAGAGACATTTTCATTGTGCTTGTAAAAGGCTTGTCACAAAAAGGCCGTGATTACAGTTTGTGCCTTCATGTATCTGTGCAAATGAGGCAAGTAGCAGTAAAAGGTAGGAAAGGTGACATATTCAACACAGAAAGAAAACGGTGCTCTTGTCTTTCCCAGCACATAATCAAAGATGGCATCCTGGTTCAGGATTTTAAATAATGTTCCTGAAGATATTTTCATAATGAAAGAAAAGAGCAAAGAAAAGACTCCAAAGTGAGAACAAATATTTTATTATTTTCTTGGAAATTCTTTCTGGCACTAATAAGAAAAAAAAAAAAATCAACTGTATTATGTTAAAAACAAACAAATAAACAAAACCCAAATCATTTGTAGTAGTACTGTAATTTTTTAATTGAAAATGAGGTTGTGGAAGTAGTGTAGTAGTTTGTTTATTTCTATTTTGTAGCTCTAAAACTATGACTCTTATGACTTATTTTCCCCATAAGTTCCATTAAGGAACAAAAAATATCCTGGGAAATAGGTTCAGCAAAACATTTTGTGCTATTAACTGATCTCTGGGACATTACTCTGTGGTCACCATGTCTGAAGCTTAACACAATGTATGAGATGTGACCATAAATTAGAAAACTTGGAGAATTTTCTGTGCCTTCCAGTGTATATTTGGGCATTTTAGAAGGATTTGCTTCATTTACTACTCTAGCTAAGGAATGCTGCTTGGTTTAATTTCTCATTGGTATCACTGACAGGGAGTGCTCTGAAAAATTCTACAGTCTAGATGTTAAAAAGGGGAAGACACACAGCAGTGTCTTATCTGCAAAATAATGGCACTGCTTCAGAGATGCAAATATTTATATAATTTAATAACCTTCCAAATATGTAAAATAAGAAAAGTAATCCAAATAGCTAGAGTCACACACTGTAGCAGCTGCCTCAAAATATTCCATCTGAAGAAAAGCTATGTCCCAGGTAATGCAATGATGTCACAACAAGAGGGGAAAGTTATGGATGATTTCTGCATGAATTCTTTTACGTACAGAAAGGGACATTTTTATAGCTAGTATGAAAGGCTTTAAACTTAAGCCATAGAGCTTTAGCCAGTGCTTTGTGTGCAAAGCACAGCTCCAGTATGTGAATTGTGACATATCTTTGTAGAAGTATACTCAATGTTAATTTTTAAAAGAGGCAGGTGGTTTGGGGTTATTGTTTTTGAGTTAGGTTTCTAATTTGTTTCAGTTTTTCTTTTTCTTTTTTTTTCCATTTCTGCTTCAGAGAAAGGACTGTCCTGCTCTCTGTTGATATCTTTATAGTGGAAATAACTGGAATACTCACTGCTTTTCTAGCAGCTGTAATCAAAGACATGTGATGTCTACCCATGCAGTTTTAATTAGTATTAATCTGCTTTTTCTTTTTCTCATTGCTAAAAGATGCTAAAAATTCAGATGCAATCAATTAGAGAGGGCTTTTAGCCACATAATCTAGTGAAAGATGTTCTTGCCCACAGCAGTGAGGTTGGAATTAGGTGAACTTCAAAGGTACCTTCCAACTCAAAGCATTCTATGAGCCTATGATTTTACATATGAATTACTATGATCAGACCAAACAAAAAGCATGGATTTGAATGCAGCAGTTTCAATTTTCTGTTTACAATTGCCTTACACACCCATTAAGTGTGTGAAGAAATGTGTAAACAAATTGGTCCATTGAGGCATAAGCACTTTTGCTGGATTGAGATTGCCTTTTAAGTGTTTACATTTAAATTTTATGTTTAAATTTAATAGATGGTGTGTGTGTGATGGAATAAAACTTTGCTTAGATGCACTGTTTGACCCAGGTAGGAAAGCCCAGTTTTGCTTTAGTCTCGGTTGCCTGGGATCCATTTTTACAGAGAGTGAATCTGGCTGGAATGACAGCCTTGGGCCACTTGCTCAAGACCTGCATACAAGACTTGATCTTGCTCTCTCTGTAACAAAAAGACTGAGGGAATCTCATTAGGAAGCCAGTGGGAGTACAACAAAGTGGGCAAGAAGGTAGAGGGCTCAGATGAGTAAGACATCAAGTTTGTGTAACCCACTAAGGAATAAGAGAATGATTTGAGACTCTCTTCATTCTGTTTAGACTTGCATTTCCCATTGGTGTGACACCATGGAGCCTGTAGACAGCGCTGAAACTCAGCACTTCCTTTCCTACAGATTTCACACACAGAAGTAGTATCTGTGTGCTTACATATTCACTTAACTGCCCTTTTTTGCCTTGGATTTCATACAGTTTTCACCCATTTGATGAATTAGCAGCAAGTTGTATCCTGAGCCAAGATTGTAAATCTCCATTGTCTTGCAGAAATGATGGGATGTTCTTGAAGCACAATAACAAGCCAAACAGCTCAAACAAGGGGCAAGGTTTGAGGGAACCAAATCACATTTAGTTTTTTTATTTTTTTCCTTTCTATATCTAAGATAATTTAATTTTGGGTCTGCTTTCTTATGTCATGAGCTATCAACTTTCTCCACCTTTTTAGTAACCTACTATTTGTGAATATGACCTAATCTGTCAGAAGCACGTACTGACAGTGACTGATGTAAAGTCATGTGTAGTAAAATGTTGATTTATAACTTAAAACTTACAAACAATCCTTTGTCTTAAATAGATCCTACTTATTTATTAGATGAGCTCTAGCTTAAATAGTCTGTTTGATAGATTTGGGAACAATGTTAGGAAAACCCATAGTCTCACCTTAATTTTAAATTGTGTAGCTTGTAGAATAAAAATGATGCCATAGGAAACACGAACTAAAGAAGTTCAGAATTACATACTTGGCCTTTACAGACAGGTGGTAAAGGTTCACGTTCTACTGCAGATGATGTATAACTTATTCTTCCCCTTCCATATCTGTGTGGGAAGTCATAATGAGTAATAAAATTTGCTACCACAACCCCCTCCACTGGTAAGATCATAAAACTCCCTGAAATTACATGGTGTCCATTTAAACGTTCCTCCGAGGTCTGCATGTAAAGTGGGGAGTTCAGTGGAGCAGTCGACTCACTACATCTTTCTGTGCCAGAGTAGAAAGTGATAAAATCAGTCTTTAGCAGCTCTGAGCCTTTTTTTTTTTTT
>VWZN01007711.1:119776-130239 GCA_013396955.1 Regulus satrapa
AAAAAAATCTATGCAGTGTTTCACTGTGGTTTCATTCGCTGCCTTGAACTACCCCATCATGGTACATAATTTGTGTGTATACACCTAGATTATGCCTACACATATCTATAGACTCATAGGTAAAATTGCAGTTATTATAGGCCTACCTTGAAAATAATTAAGTAAAACTGAAATTCACTGTGGTATTGAAGTTTTCCTGGAACACTACTAACACTACTTTGCCTGGAGCACATCTATCAGCTTATATATGCCCTGTGGACTCAGCTTTTCATATTTTGTCAGCTCTGTTGACAAATTAGATACTCCTGTTCAAGATCTTCCAAGCTGTTTGCGCTTAAAGAAGAAAACCAGCAAGACTGACTCAGGGTTTTCCCTTCAGGGTCATGTATACTCACAAACAGCTCCTGCTGGGGAAACCTTTCCAGGGTGCCTCCGTTACCTCCTGCTTCTTTGACAAGTGAACATTTTGATATTGATGTTTTTCCTGGTTAAAAATTCTGATATAATAAATATTACATTAGGTTTGAGACTTTGAAGCCCTCACCTTTTGCCAACCTGAGAATGAGTGAAATTCACATGTCTGGGATCTTTTGTAGGCTTCTGGATGGAAATTTTGTGATTCAGCTTTTCTAAAAAGTGTAACAGATTCTTGGTAGAGTCCATCTTCATGGTGACTGCTAATGGTTTTGTGGATTTATTGAGAAAGGGAGAGGCTGGGTAGGAAGGTGGTGTGGCAGACCTTGAGTGAACTAATTTCCAGCTTTGTTAGCACAGAATCATACATAGAATGGTTTGGGATGGAAGGTACTTTAAGGATATTTTAGTTCTAACTCCCCTTTCATGGGCAGGGCCAACTTCTACCATCCCAGGTTACTCCAAGTCCTGTCGAACCTGGCCTTGAACATTTCCAGTGATGGGGCAGCCACAGCTTCTCTGGGCCACCTGTGCCAGTGCTTCACCACCCTCACAGTAAATAAAATTCATCCTAAAATCTGAAATAACTATATTTTTCAGTGTAAAGCCATTTCCCTTTGCCCTATCACTACATTCCCTTGTCAAACATCTTTCTCCCTCTTATTTATAAGCTACCTTTTGGTATTGGAAGGTGCCACAATGTCACCCTTTTCTTCTCAAGGCCGAACAACCCTAGCTTTCCTCAGAGAAGAGATGCTCCAGCCTTCCACTTTTGTGGCCTCATCTGGGCTTGCTCTGAGAGGTCCAAAATATCCCACAATTTTCTGTGCTGGGGGTGCTAGAGCTGGACTCAGTACTGCAGGTGGGGGTCTCACAAGGGCAGAAGGTCAGAATCCCCTCCCTTAACTGATGCTCATGGAGCTCTGGGTGCAGCCCAGGATGTGGTTGGCTTTCTGAGCTGCAAGTGCACATTGTTGGCTCATCCCCAGTTTTCCATCCCCCACAGCCCTCAAGTTTTCTTTGCAGAGCTCCTCTCAATGAGTGTCAGTCTGAACTTTTACTTCGGATTGTCCAGGCTCGGGGGTGGCACTTGAATCTGTTGAACCTCATGAGGGTCTTGTGGGCCCACTTACCTTCAGAGCAATCATATTTGCTGTACATTTGGGATGAGCATAAGCATGGGGTGATGCTTTGGTGCTTGGATTGCTCTCCTCTCTTGACTCCTTGGGCAGCTGCATCCCTCTGCAGCAGGGAAGGGACTGCTTGGCTTTTCCTTGTCCTTGCAGAGCACTGAGACAGAGCTTGGTTTAAAACTCTTTATCTGATCCTTAGAGATCTTTGACTTCTCTGAAAAACACCCCAAGAGTGGGTCAGGAAGCTTCACTGCCCAGGAACAATTTCAAGACATTTATTTCCAGGCAGAGTGGAATAATAGAGAAGGACCTGGATGTAGGGCTCAGTGGTTGTAATAGCTGTTGTCTTGACCTGAAACACTGCTTCCCCTCACCTCTTGACCTAAAACCAAACCCTTTGACAAGGCACAGCAGGACAGTGTGACACCAGGGCTGGAGCTGTGCTATGGCAGAGCAGTGACAGCTGCTACGATGGCTGTGGTGTCTGCACTGAGTGCTTTTGGCACCTGCAGATCATGGAGTAGTATTTCAGACTTTTAGAATGTGGGAGAAATAGAGCAGAACTCACAGCAGGAGTTGGATGCCACATCCTAATATGATAGAAGTGACAGTTCTCTTTGGAAAGTTGAGGACTTGCCTGTGGCAACCTCATTTTACCCACCGTGACAGGAAATGAGCACAGGATGAGCACAGCTGTCAAAAGACAACTGAAAAAAGGGAACAATATTCAAGCTGGAGACTGCTCTCTTTCTGAGGCACTGGCCTCCATAAACAGCCTAAATACCTTCCATTCTCTTACCTAAGATCCAGGGGCTAAATGTGAGCAGACACTTGTAAGAAGAAGATGATGAGGAAGAGTGGGGGCTTTGGACTCAAGTTTTCTCATTTGTATGGATGAGTTTGGTTTTTGGCCCCAGGCACTGACTTTCCCCTAGGTCCCTCTCACTAGTCAGAACTGCAAGTGCAGCCAGTACATATTAGCCCAGCTGCAGCTGTGAGAATAGACACTTTTCTCCAGCACAACTCAGACTTCAAGAAATATTTCTGGTTTTGCCCAAAGGCTAATGTGGTGGAGAGGTCTGCTTAATATCAGGCATACTTTAAGCATGGTGCCTTACTTATACTGAACTCACTTAGGAAGCAAACACAAGAAATGTTTTTCATTAGTTCTATAGTGCTTTTCCCCACTTCCCAAAAAGTAAAAACCCAAGGCACTAAGGAAATTAGAAAAAAGCCAGTCTTGAAATCACTGCAGATAAGCAAATCCTTTGCCATGGGCAGCTGGCGAACCTGTTTTCTCTTGGTTACACAAGAAAGGGGTTTATTTTTCCCAGCTTTCTGGATTCTCCTCAAGTTGCTATTCCTTTCCCCACTTCCATACATAACTTTATAAGTTTGAAAAGTATTCTCTCAGGATTTTACTTGTTAACACTGAATTCTTAATTGCTCATCTCCAAATCACTGTTTGAGAAACAAGAAGTCTTAGTGGAATCTGAGATGGGGAAACAATATAATATACATTTTGTTAGTGGACCAACCAAGGCACAGCTACTCAGTTTTCCAGTGGCTTTACTTTGTTCTTTCTGGAAAGGGAAACAGAACCAAAGGGACACAGAGTATTTAAAAATTGCTGATCTAGCCCTGATCTAGTTCTCTGCTTCACTGCACTGAGGAATTAGGCCAAGCCTGGCCCCTTCTTGAGCAATTGTTTCTCACCTAAATTTGTTTGCTTCCAGGCATCCTCCTGTTCCTCAAAAGCACAAAAGATCCATCTCTAAATGATACACACACTGTGCTGCCTTGAATCTGGGCGCAGATTATGCAGGTCCATTTTCCTAGAGCTGCAAGTGTAGCTGACTCCTACTTATGGGCAGCTTGTGTCTGAAACTGCACAAATATTATACTGAGCACTAAAGTTCTTCACTTATTTCCCCTCTCCACCCTGTTTGCAAATAAATTAATCTGTAGCAAGAAAATTGAATTTTTATGCAGTAAAGAGTTACTCCTTCCATAATTTGTTTATTATAAGAATACTCATTTATAGTATTTTCCTCTAAGAACTCATCTATAATAACTGGATCAAATTTCCTTTGAATTTTCTTTTATTTGATAGCTTGTTATGTATCTGCACAGATAAACCACTTTGGCATGCCATTCTCCTGTGCTAACAGCTGAGAAGTCACATAAGAAAAACATGACAATTTCTGAGTCAAATTTTAAAAGAAATATCCCACTCAGAAGTAAATTAAATATCACCACATGGCTTTATCTGCTTTCAAGTTTTATAGCAACTAAGCTTAAGCTCAGGACAAATGAGCCAGCATTTTTTAGTAGTCAGAATCTCTAAAGTTTTAAAACCAGATTCCCCCTTGACTCTGTTTGGTATCTAAGGAGATTTATCTATTTTCATTAAAATTTTATTGTAATAAACCTTATTAGTTTTACCCAAAAAGCTCAGAACATTTTACAGTTCAGATTATAACCTTAGTGTAACTTCTTGAGTAAGAGAGAATCATGTCTAGAGGAGCACAATCTGTAAACATCCACAGATTATGCTTAAAAATATATAACAGCTCACCATTGTACCCATGGCCATGTGCCAGTAGTAATTTGCCAAAAGCTATATTAAAGTTTTGAGTTAAAACAATGATGGAAATTAGTGTTATGACTACAATTTTTCTGATCTGTGGGAGAAGGCAAGTCCTGATGAAATGCAAACAGATGGTAGTGGGGACCATGAGGGTTTAATTCTGCGTTACGTTATTTCTAGGGACTGACTTATATTTTCAATTTTTAAAGCAGTAATATTATATATAGCAAAAATCAGATCCCAATTTTTTTTCTCCCATTCTGCTAAAAACTTAGATTAATGAAAAAAAAGTAGCTTTGCTTACTAAAAAAACACCCAAACAACCGAAACCTTCCTTGCTACCAAAAAAACCCCAAACCAAACCAACAAACAAGAAAACTAAAACAAGCAAACAAAAACAAACAAAAAAATGAAAGAAAAGTATTTATTTTTTGGGGCAGGTTAATCTGAAAGTGATCATGGTGTTCTACTGAACTGCCCTAAAGTATTTTTTCTAATTTGCTTCAATAACACATGCTCTAAATTAATATTTATGAAGGCCATACAATTTCTTATGCTAAGAAACTGTAATTTCATTTATATGTAAGAGAATTGTCCACAGAAGAGAAAAAATAGGGAATGATCTTTTAATATTTTGTTCTATACAAGAACCTGGTGTGGCTACATTGAATTCTACAACAGCAAGTTCAAAAGAACCAGAAAGTTAGCCCCTATTGCAATGTGCAATACATTCCAAAATAAGTTATTGAGGCCAAAAGTATAAATCACAAAGTCATGGACACAAATTCATAGAAGGTAACCATGACAGGTGGAAATAATTGCTTGAATATAACCTTTGAGTCAGAAAGGTCTTAAATTTTGATTGCTGGATCTTGAAGGCTGTAGCAAAGGGAAAAAAAAAAAAATAATTGTTTTCAAGGCAGTTTACTGTACTATGTGTCCACAGATGACTGCTGCAATAATTGGGAGACTCCTTTGAAGGATAAAGACACAAAATCATGGAATTATAGAATGGTTTGGGTTGGAAGGGAGATTAAAGATCATCTCTTTCCCTGCCATGGGCAGGGACACCTACTAGATCACGTTGCTACAGTCCCCATCCAACCTGGCTCTAAAACCTTCTAGGGATGGGTAATCCACAGATTCTCTTGATAACCTGTGCCAGGGCTTCAACTCTCATGGATAACGTCATCAAAAGGCCGGCTCAAAAAACAACCCATGAAACATTTCACTGAAAATATTAATAGGTCTGCACACATTTTAATCCTCTTGGGGACACACATGTTACCTCTTTTGACCTTTTTTATCCTGACTCCAATTAAAAGCTGAGGTTATCATACTGGATAAGGATCTAAATGTTGATATTAAATCAGTGCTATTAAATAGATAGTCCAAATGGACATGTAAGTAACCGGGGTTCATGATTCATACAAATGAGCATGTTTGCAGAAACAATTATAAGAAAAAAATACAGAAAAAAATTGATGTAGCAAGTTAACCTGTTATTGCTAATAACATTTTTCTTCAAGCCTAATGTATTTCAGAAAACATTTGAGGGACTCAGCAGTTTGTAAGCCTTCCATTTAAACTTTCCTTCAACTGACTGATGATGGTTTGGCAGGTTTCCCAAAAAAAGGTTTTTGTTTTACAGTGCCATGTGAAATCAATTTCCATAAAACCAACAGATTAAAATCCCTTCTCTGCTGTAAAAGCAAAAGATAAATAAATGAAAAAGACATTAAAAAGTGCTCTTCTTTACCTTTAAACCTTTGAAAGGCTTGCTCATATTCAAATGAAGAGTTTTTCATGTGCACAGAATATTTGTTTGAGCTTTTCTCTCTGATACCACAGCAATATTTTTTTAGTTTGGTTTCTTGAGCCTTTCCAGCAGACCACAGCCAACAATATTGTTCAATAACAGCTGAAATTATTCAGAGTGATATATAGGTCTTTTCTGTTGGAAATAACTTTATTTATTTGTTTATTTATTTATTGTTTTTATCTTAAATTGTGCATGTAGGGAATACATGGAAAGACTTCATGCTGCTTAGAAGTAACCAGCTGGAAACTGCTTTGATCACATAAATTAAAATATACATAAGCAAGAACATATATTTGCACATTTCTTTCATCCCATCCTCCTTCTTATGGAAAGGCCTTTTTGCCAGTATTTATCTATGACAAGCAGCAGTTTTATTCTATAGAAAAGATAGAGATTTATGTCTAACCTTCTGAAACTGGTCCAATTTATAATTTTGCTTGAGATTCTTTTTCAAATGTTGTAAAACTGTTTCACACTATGTTTCACACATGTTGTATGACTGTTAATGTAATTTTTTTTTGTTTGTAGTTTTAATATAAATACTTCTAGAGTTCAAGAATCATTTGGGCAATGCTGTGGGACACATGGTGTGTGATTCTTTGGGCTACCCCATGCAGGGTCAAGACTTGGATTTTGGCAATCACTGTTCATCCTTTACATCTCAGGATGCTTTGTGATTCTGTGATTCTCAGTGTTTTGTTTGTTTCTGTACAGTACTCAGCACTTTAATCTGGCTTTAAAAACTGAGTCTGGTGTAGATATCAATTCATTCATTTTATCTGAGATGATGTGGCCACGTGATACACATCTACTTAGAGGAATAACCTCAGACTGGAAAGGCATTGAAACAGGAATGACACTTGCCTCTCTTAGTTCTGGTACATTATAGTTTTAAGATGGTTTTTGTGCTATCCATCCTGGAAGTTTTTACTCTTTCAAGAAGAGCAGGTCTGGGTACAGTGAGATTTGGGATGCTTGGATGGGCATCAGATACCTGTGAATGGTGATCCCAGTCTGGAAGCTGTAGCACAAAGCCAGTGCTCTGCACTTGGTACAAACAGCAAATGTGTTTTCCCTTTTCCTCTACAGTTCATTATTTCAGTCCCGTCTTTGTCTGCAGGGTTTTTTTTTAAGAACCCTTCTGGTTACTTGCATTGCAATTTAGTCATCACAGTTTATAATTTGACTCATTGCATTCCCCACAAGTAGACTGATTTCCCTCTTGAAATTTTGATGTAGTTTGTGTCCAGCATGTGTTATCAGAGGGACTAACAGTAGGGTTAGCTCATCTCCAGTTGCTGATGGAGTCATCCAGCCTCTCTTTACAGTCCACAATTAGAATTAAATACTTGGAGGGTAAAATTCCTCTGATCTGTTTGATGTCACTGCTTCAGCAAGAGATGACTCATATGCTGGAAATGCCAATTCCTCTCCAATTAATATAAAGGCAGCCCCCATCATTACCTGGGGTGTAAGTACTGCTCAGATTAATCCAAAGTATGTCTGTGCATCAGTACTCTGCTAGGTTTGATGCTGAGTAAACTCCAGACAGGTTATTTCACTCTTAATGGGTTCTCAGTCTTCAGTAGGAAATGTACAAATATATCCAGAAGGGTACACTGACCACAGTAGTCAGCACTGAAGAGTTTGGATAACAGTGAAATCACATTGCACCCAGAAAAAATAAATGTATTTTTTGGCTGAAGTCTTATCCTTTTGGTGCTGAAAATTAATGCCATGGAAGAGTGAGAAGTGTTAACCAAGTTTCTGATATAGAAGAATAAGTTTGGGATGAGCTAGAAAATATATTGGTAGCTAGGAGAGATCATGCACAACTCAAAGAGGAAGGGTGATGTGTTTAAAGTCAGTGAGAAAGATGTTGCATCCATCAAGGTGCAAGCTTATGAGAGGTTGCATAAGAATGGGATCCATGTTGGTAAATAGAAAAGTTGTGTTGGTGAGATGTTATGCTGGAAAAAGATCTGTAAAACAGCAGAGAAAGGAGTGAGTTGAAGATAACACTCAAACCACTCGACTGAATGCCTAGAAAACAAATTTCATTCACATTGCTTGAGCTACTGCACACTGGACAATGACCATTCTCAAGGAAAACATGAATTTACGGTGCATCTTGAAATAAACAAAAGTAAAACTCACCAACATTGTAAATCTTTTCTAAGAAAGGAAATTTTACTGGGACAGCAATGATTCTTCTCTAACAATACTTCTCTGATTATTTTTTTCTTCTCCATTTTTCTCCTGGTAGTTTTGCTCGTCCAGGGAAAGGTTCTTGGCTTGGTAAAGGCAACCTGGAGGCAGGACCAGACCAGTCCAGCATGTCATTGGAAAATCTGGTGTTTGGAGCTGGCTACTGCAAACCCACTTCTTCAGAGGTAAGGAGGATGAGGAATGATGTCTTCAATTAGATCAGACAGAGAGTTCACATTGTGTGTGAACATGTAATGGTTTTATATTTCCTGTAGAGGGATTTTTGGAAGAATAACCCTTTAAACATTTCTGCATAAACCACCTGGCACCTGCATACACAATTCCTGGGTGTTCAACCCCCACCTGCATGGACCATTTCAGGGTTCAAGATGTATGGATATGTCCCCCATGGACAGTGGCACTTTTAAGACAGGATTCACCTGATCAGGTGTCTATTGTAAGATGAAATTAATTATTCAGGAAAAGGTCCTGGCTTGTGAGTGATAGTCAGAGGATATCAGTCATTATTAAGGATGATGTGAAAGATGATTTTATGTCCAGAGTATTGTGTGTGTGGTGACAGGGTGTTACACACAATGCCTTACTCATGGCAGGAACCACAGTTTGTGTGTGTCTTGGACATTGCTACTTGCCACAGGTTAAAAGGAAAACTGTGCAATTTTTTAAAAGAAAATTGGTTACTTTATGATTTTAGGTGCTAGCTTTGGGGGGGTTTTTTTTTTTTGTTTTTTTTTTTTTTTTTGGTTTGTTTTTTTTTTTTTTTTGGGTGTTTGGGTTTTTTTTTCCCTTCTTTGCCAAAAAATGTTTCCTCGGCTCTAGAAACTCACCCTAGAACATTGCAGCCCTTAATCTATTAAGAAACCTAGATTCAAGGCTTTTGATTTACATGCTGCCCTCAGCTTCCCTCAACCTTTCCTGTCAAAGCTTTTCTGTATAAATATTTAAAATACACTAGCCATTAGCACCTGGTGTAGAGGAACTGTCAGGGAATTAACCAGGGCTCAGAGAATGTTTGGCCTGAGGCTGCTATCCCAATCATTGGGTTAGTGTATGATTTTGGCAAACAAACTGACCTCAACCTCTGCCTCTCTGGCAAACAGTCACATCACAAACATGTAAATAACTGTTTGTATTTTAGGTCAATCTCTGTATATCAAATAAGAGAGAGGCTTTTTTTGGCAAGTGGTGCCTATTTTCACTATCCTCTAAACAAGTCTCTGTTGAAAGGAGAGAAACTGAAAGCTCTCCACTCCCATTTTTACTTTTAGTCTCCATGGGAAAATCTTGGTCTGTTGCAATTAAAAATAAAGTATTTCCTTCCCAATTTCTTCCCTAGCTGGAAGTTCTATCTTCTACCTGTCTCTGTAGGCTATTTTTTTTAAAATTATTATTATTATTTTAGTGGCAGGATGATTGTGGTGAGTTGACCTTGACTGGAAAACCTGTGCTCACAAAGCTATTCTATCATTCCCCTTCTCAGGACAGGGTGCAATAGAGAAAATTTGTGGGTAAAGACAAAGTCAGTTTAATGAAGCAAAATCAAGGCCATATGCGAAAGCAAAGGAAAACAAAACATTAATTCTCTCCTTCCCATCAGCAGGTGATGCCCAGTCACTTCCTGGGAAGTGGGGCTTCAGGGTGTCAAGTGGTTTCTCTGGAATACAAACATTATAATAGGGAATGCTCCCCCTCCTCCTCAGTTTCCTCAACTTTTATTGCTCAGCAAACATCCTAAGGTACAGAATGTCCCCTTGGTCAGTTTGGGTCAGCTGGCCTGGCTGTGTCTCCTCCCAAGAACTTGCCCACTCCCACCCTGCTGCTGGGGGAATATTTGGGACAGCTCTGGGGCTGTGCCAGCTCTGCTCAGCAGGAGCCAAAACACTGCAGTGCCACCAACACCTCTGTGGCCACCAGTGCCCAGCAAAGCACCAGGAGGTCTGTCAAGGAGAAGGTTAACTCCATCCCAGTCAGAGCCAATACAATTATTATTATCCTTGCAGATAAACTATGAAATACTGAAAGGAAATTGCTCTACCGAGAACTGGCTTGAGCACACGGCTACCCTGCAGTCACCAGAATGCCACACACGAAACCATCATCAATATAACACTGAGCAGTCCACATGGCCAGATGTGCATTTGCTTAGCTTCAGAAACCTCCATAAGTCATGACATCTGTTCTTGAGCTGTGTTTTAATTTAATAGACTGCGATGGCCTTTTTGCCTATGCATGATGCATGATAATGAGCAAAGGCTATTTTCCCTTCAATTAAAAA
>VWZN01007711.1:130247-140571 GCA_013396955.1 Regulus satrapa
AAAAAAAAAAAAAAAAAAAAAAAAAAAAAAAAAAAAAAAAAAAAAAAAAAAAAAATCAGAGCAGCTAGAAGAGAGACTGTTGTGGGGAAGAACTAACTCCAAGAAAAGACCATGTAACTGACTGCTGACTTATATGGAAGTTTATATGAGACTGTAAGAGATTGAAGGAAGAGGAGTAATATTGGTTCTTATAGTGCTGCAGTACTTGGCACTGGCTCAAGTTTTTTTTCCCTTTGATAACCTGTAGATACTATTCTTGGTTGTTTAAATTTGTTTGTTAAACTTAAATTGGTTTGGAGAATTTTGCATCACTGCCAGTGGACATGAGAATGGATCCTACCCTTTCCATTAAATAAAAACCTTGAAACATGCAGACCTCTCCAATTACTTTACATATATTTTTGTTTGAACCTTCCCTACTGCATGTCCAAATTAATAACTGTTGAATTCCGGAACTCAAAATATGCCACACTTATTTCTGTTGGTAATCTATTCTGATTTGGTGCAACTGGCTATACCTAGGGTGAAACATTAATAGATCTGGGTTTCCAAGGCTGGCAAAGCTTTGCTGAGATGCAGGACATGGGAAAAGCAATTTTATAGGGATGCTGGTTAGTTTCCTTTTATGTCTTAAACTGTCATGGAACATTTAGTGTTGGTCTATCCTGGTTTTAATTTTCTTTAGTTCTGTTTTAATCTCCTTCTAGATTTCATGTGCATTTGTGTGTTTTCCTTGATCTAAGAACTCTCCAGGCTTAAGCTTTTAAAATGCATCTCCTGGGCAAGTGCCTTGTGTTTAGCATCTTTTCTAGGGAACCAAATCTGTTTATTCAGTTTACTGAATAAAGACTGAAAACAGTCAAGACTTTCCTTATTTTGCCTTAGATATTTTTGACTAAACTAAAAAGAGCCCCCAGGAAAGTTGTAGTTTGTGGTGTCTGAAGCCTTACTAACTCCACAATTTATTCAGTTTCATAGGTTTGGTATAAATTCTACAAATTCAAGAAGCATATTGGATCACAAAAGTAAATTTTGTTCTTACTAGTGTCTTATGAGTAGATGGATTAGTGGCATGGCAAACCCATGGTTTTGGGTTTATGTGGCAAGGGTTTTGGTACCAGAGGGGAATGGGACCAGGGGAGGCTTCTGTGAGAGGAAAGAACCTTCCTCACATGAAAAAAAGACAATTCATCACTCATGGTTTGAACACAGTGGAGTGGTTTCTGGATTTACAGTGGTCTTAAACCCCCAGGAAAGCCAGAAACACACTGAAATGTGATGTTAAAACTGCCAAGTTATTTTTTTCCAAATATCTCTTGAATAAAAGGTAGAAGAATCTTACCTTGATATATCATATATAGGTCATATTTTCCATTTATTCTCTTTTTTTCCTGATAGGACTTGGATGCACAGAGAGTTAACGGTCTTTTTTTGGCCCACAGGTTGACTGTGGAAGTGCTCATCTAGGTTATGTCACTGATTTGCTTTTTCCTCACTGAAAAGAGAATTCACTGCCTTAATTTGTAAAGATAATCTGCATCAATCAGCTCTTCTTTCCACTTCCTGACCTAATCTTCTGCATTTGGGCTGCTGAGGTACCACTGCTTAATGACTGATTCTGAAGGCTGCTCATTCTGCACTCCTGACTTCTCACTGTGGAGACTAACAAAATGACAGCAGCTTTGGATTGTACATGTGCATTTTCCTTAGCTCTCACCGGATGACTTCTGGACACCGCTGACACTTTCCTCATCTCCTGGCTTAGCAGAGTAGTTATAATAATTAATTCTATTCAAACCTAGGTGATTTTTTAAAAGTCTTTCTGTCTCTTCCCATTCCCTAACAAACTGGGATCTTCCTTTTCTCCTTTCCTACTCCCTCACTCTCTAGTATTTGCTCTGTATCTATACTACACTTTTCCCTTCAAGCACAATTAAGACAGCCAAAATATATTTATTATTGAAAAAAGATATTTTTATGTTATCAGATAAATATGAAGCAATACAATTTTTGTGGTCAACAAACCAGAAGAGAATAATCTACAGAATAATAAAATCTGTGAAATAATAAGTGCTAGAAATTTTTCAAGTTATTTTCAGCCCATAACCCATTCTCATAGGGAATATATATCACTGCAGATGTATCCAAAATAGGATCATATCTACTGCTGTCTTGGGGGATGCCAGTAGAGTGAAATAGCTTTGAGAGCTATGTGTAACTGATTTCCCTTTGGGAAAATTGAATTCCCCTTTGTGTCTGCTAAATTGCTTTTGGTTGTGAGAAGTTCAAAAGGTTGTTTCAGATGCTATAAGGTCTCTGTTTGAACTCTACACTGACTCACTCTTTCAGGTGATCTCAACTGAACTAAGTTCTGCATACTGGAAAAATAGAGTAGCATTATTTTTCTACAATAAAATAAACTATTCCTTGCAGATCTGCAAATTGAATGGTCACTTACACTTCAGGATCTCTGTGCCTTACCCAGTAGCATAAACCTCTTCTGCATTCACTGTTGTCAGGCTGGTTTAATGTCTTTCTAATATTGTGCATCACATGCCTGCTGTGTTATAATCAAGTTGAATCAAAGGCATACTGGGGATTATTAATAAACTGTAGTCACAGTAATCTTATTTTCATTTGGCTAGCAGTTGCACTGCAGATTAATTGACTTCTAAGTAATCAGATTGATTAATCATATGAATTCTCATTAATAAGGCACTGGAGTTTGATGAGAAGTGTTCTTTCATTTAGCACTGATGTAGCAATCACAAAAGTCGAGGTTTATGCCTGGCATAAGACAAGAACCAGGAGTATCATTCAAATAAAATTTGTCGATGATAAGTGTTCTTTTCCACAGACAGTTTGCTAATATTTTCATCTTT
The DNA here is from genome assembly GCA_013396955.1 of Regulus satrapa. Taxonomy (NCBI): domain Eukaryota; kingdom Metazoa; phylum Chordata; class Aves; order Passeriformes; family Regulidae; genus Regulus; species Regulus satrapa. The sequence goes on from VWZN01007711.1 coordinate 133,130, forward strand.
TCAGCAACATATGTAAAACCTGGGCTGCTCTAGCCTAGCACCAAAACATTATTTGAACCCATATTTTGATGTCTCATAGCAGTCAGCTGTGGTTTAATCTTATTTTCTTTATAGTTATGGCTCTTTGGCCAAATAGTTCACTGTTTCAGCTCTCAAAGTAGGAAGACTCTGAGATTATCTCAGTTCATTAGAGCATAGGGCTGGCTGATAACCACAAGGTTGTGGGTTTGATCCTTGTCTAGGCAATTCACTTAAATGCTCAACTTGATGATCCTTGTAGGTCTTTTCTAACTGAGAATATTCTTTGATTCTGTAGTGACCGTGCATCAGAGAGGAGTCCACATAGGTTCCATGGTGAGAATTGTAATGAGTAATAGGGTTGTGTGGTTCTAAGACAGCTGATACATATTGCTTTATTTTTTTTTTTTAAACAATTTCAAAAAAACCCCTAGTATTTTAAAAAAGCCTTTACTTATAATTTCTCAATGTAGGTTATATCAGATTTTAATCTAGAATTGTTAATTTTACGTGGAAATGCCTTTAGTTTTGATCTCAGACTTCTCTGCTCCAGTGTGAGTGCTTCATGGCAAACGCTTCTTTCATGTGTTAGAATGCACTTGTAATGGGTGGTTTTAGAAGATTCCTTGGGTGTCTTGCTGATGCAAATGGTGATTAGCTGTGACTGGAACTCCAGCAGATGTCCATCACATAATTATTCTGAAATAGTAAGACAGATGACATACTGCTCTTTATAAGGTAAAATGACAAGGATCTTTAATCAGTATGTTCAAGGCACCATTTGTGATAATTACTAATGCAGTCTTTAATCTTTGGTTGCCTGAAGATAAATGGCTGATCTCTAGAAAGAGCTAAATGATTTCCTAGCTGTAGCAGAAAACATGTAACTAATAATGTGACAATAACTGGTTTCTTTAATCACTAGCATATTTCTTTTCTGTGGTTCATACTTTCTGATCTGATATATGCAGCGTATAGCAAAGCAATGAGATCATTTTTATAGAGCTTAAAACTGAGATTACTTTGAGTTTAGGCCTGGAACATGGTGCTAAAAATGCATTGCAATCTTTTTACTATGGGTGTTCAATGCAAACGTCAGTAAATCACCTGGAAATTGTTGAGAGACTCCAGATAGAAGGGTGATGGTTACTTGTTCTGGAGAAAGTCCTTGAGAATTGTTCATATTGGACTGATAATTTATTCCTTTTTTTAAGGAATAGAATTTGCATAGGATGTTGCTCTTTTCGTTTTTTCCCCCTGTTTTTCTGCATTGTTTATATATTGGAAATAATCAGATTGCTGCATTCTCTTTCCAAATCTCATCTAGATTTATATTACTGAAAGGATTTTTATTATGGCTAATTTAGAGAGTTGTGAACAGTGTGGCAAAAGGCAGACTAAGCAGGGAGGATTTATTTCTCTTTCACAACTATGATTACGGTTATATAGTGAAGAATTTATTTTGCTTCCCTCACCATCATTTCTCATTTTGTCTGAATATATTTATGTGGTTTGTACAGTCATTCAATTGGCTGACATTCTTTCAATTCAAGGTTTTCCCTTCTAGAGATGTCAGCATTGATTTTTCAGGAATTTTATCAGAACGGGCTTATGCAAGACCTTTTTTTTTTCTTCCTTCCCTGAAGTAAAAGTGCAGGAACAGTGGGACTTTTTACTCCTCACTTCAAGAACTGGACTTGACTGTTGTCTACCTTTTGAACAAATGTTTTATTATTCACTGTTTCTTTTTTCTCAGTGTTTTTTTTCCATTGGCACCTCGCTTAAAAATCATGTTCATATGCCCTAAGGATCACTAATCCTTAGATCCTAAGAAACAATAATTCCCACTGACTGATGATGAGAGAGCTCCTGAAGGGAGAACAGATCAACTTCCATAGCTTCTGAGCTGATGGCCCTTCCAGGGTGAGCAGAGATGCCAACAGCAGCACAGTCAAGATCCATCATCTATGGCATAGCTACTGGCAAGGGTCCCAGACAGCAGCTCGGGAATTGGGGAATGAGGAAGAGTCCCTCTTTTTCCAACCACTTTGGCTTGTTTTGTGGAAACAAATCTTCATGTGACAGCAAAAGTCTATACCTCTATTCACAGCTATCACATCAGTCGTAATGACCCAAGAAACAGCTTCACAGCTGATAAGAATTATAAGGTTTGGTGCAGTGCTAGGCAGGAGCACTTAGAAATGTAGTCCCTGCAACATCAGTTTGTGCAAAACCAATGACCCCACTCAAATGGTCTCATATTTTCTCCATGGATCAGACAAGATTCGGCAGTGTGATGATCAGAAAAGAATGAGCTAAGAGATGGCTCAGTGTATTATGATTCTCCAAAGTACTGCCAGACAGAGGTGAATAGCATTAGACAAAAGTTTAGCCAGCAAAGGGGTTTTTTGGTTTAGGTTTTTTTTTGTTGTTATTCTTGGGGTTTTTTTTTTTGTGTGTGGGTGGGTTTTGTTGGTTTTTTTGGTGGGTTTTTTGTTGGTTCATTTTGTTTTGTTTTGGTTTGGGTTTTTTGGGTTGTTTTTTTTTTTTTTTAGCTTTATGGCAAAATAAGAATAATTTTAGAAGCTCTTCAGGATAACTTCTAAAGATTTCTTGACTTAATAACATATCCAGAACCTGTACTCAAGTGTTGTGATGAATGCCAAAAAGAAAAGAAATTTGGATCAAGAATTGGTTAATGCTTCAAGGTAGCTTTTTACATAACCAGGAAAATGTGTGAGTATTCATTCATGCAGTTACAGACATGAGTACTTGGGTGAGAATATGGGTCTAAAGACTTATTTAGGGTTAGCCAGACACAGTCAGAGGCAAATGAGGTTACACTACTTCTTTGACTGTCATAAACATTGAGAAATCAAGCTTCGAGTCAGCCTAATTTTACGAGAGTATTTCCCTCTACTGTTCCCAGCTTCACAGTATGGTATTTGAACAGGATCTGGTGTATTATTAATGTCTATGCACTTGGTCCTTGTATGATCCCAGGTTAGCTGTGTGTGCCATGAAATGGGAATGAGCTGCAGTACTCTTCATCTGCTGCCTCTGGTTCCTAGCAGTTCAGATAGGTCCAAGTCAGATAAGCCTTTACCCATCACTTTTCTTCCTTGTCTTCCTCATAGACTCCTAGAATAGATTGGAGGGTTCTTCCTTGGATTGGAAGAGCATTTAAACATCATCTTGTTCAAACCCCCTGCAATGAGTGGGATCATTGTCAACTAGAATAGGTTGCTCAGAGCCCCGTCAAACCCGGCCTTGAATGTTTCTAGGGATGTGACATTTACCAGGTCTTTGGGCAATCTGGCCCAGTATCTCAGCACCCTCATCACAGAATATCTAGTCTAAATCTACCCTCCTTTAGTTTTAAACAATTATCCCTTGTCCTGTCTCAACATAGCCTGCTGAGAAGTCTGCCCCCATGTTTCTTATAAATTGCCCTTAAGTATTGAAAGGCTTCCCTTTGGGCAAGATATTCCCAAATTCTTTCCACATGTAGGATAAAACTATCATAAAGTCAGTTGAAGGCACCATACATCCACTCTTTGAAGACCCAAGGCAAAAATCATTGCCATCACACAGGTTTTTGTTAGGCCTAGATGCAATCTGTGATGTCTCTGCTGGAATTAGATCTTCCTGGCATTGGCAGGCAGAGTTGGCTGATGAGAAACAGGGGTGAAAAGCTGAACAGGACAGTGACACTCCCCCAAAGCAGTGTTAAATAACATTTGTGTGGGTGGTAAAGCTCTGGTTCTGCTCTACACATTGTGTTTCTTTTGTAAACAAATACAGTTCAACTTTCCGGAGATGTCAATCACTCTCTTTTTTCCACTACTGAACTCATTAGAACTATTTTATTTAAAACCATAAAATTATGGCTTGCAGAATAAATGGTACACTACTCATAGCTCATGACATTTGATTGTCTTTGAGTGTAAATTACTTGAGGGCTGGTATATGTACTATGCATAATGCAGGAGGTATCTATGGGGCTGTGAAAATGAACCTGTGAAGATGTAATAGTTATGCAAATTTATACAGTTCCAGCTATTCAGAAGTTCCCTATTTTGTTGCAGTAAATTATAACTTATTGATGTAATTGCCTTAAAGTAACATACCCAGGAAATATTCTGATTAGCCATTATTTCTGTTTCAGTGTTAGAACAGAAATTGTGGAATTCTGCAGTGATAAAAAGGACTGTATATTATTTTATCACTGGCTTTTCCATTTTATGCATGTTTGCATGCATGTGAAAGACCTATAAATGATTCATTGCCTGAGAGTGTCATAAGTGAAGACTTCAGGAATGTGGCATAATCACAGGAATAGACATTAAACTGTTTCTTGGCAGCAAAAGGCATAGAAACCACATCCCCACATCAAATAAACCCAACCAGCATTACAGCACCTGAGCCAAAGAGGAGCAATAGACCAGTTTTTTGCAAGAAGGAAAGTGCCTTTAATCCAGGCTGTAAATGATGTTTTCTTAGTGTAATTTGAAATAAAATAATAAAATAATACTAATAAAATAGAGTAATACTCACTGAAACCAGGTTTCAAAACATTTATAAAATAAAGTCTAGTGGATCTCAATGTGTCACTTTGAGAACTTCAATTACCTGAGTGATGGGACTCTCTGAGTCTCAGAATTATCTTCAGCAAATTAAGTAAGGAAGTGATGAAACTTAATTTGACTTGATTTTACAACAGAACTTGAGTGTGTTCTTGCAACAGATCTTTTGTTAATTATTTTTCACAACACAATAATGGACAAAATTCAGGTAAGCTGAGAAATGGCACATATAGACCCAATAAAAGGACTTTTTTCCTCCCCATTTCTGTAGACTGTAAGAAACCTGGTACAACATATTGCCAGAAGGAGCTTCTGTGAACTTCATAGAATTTGACACAATTGTGCAAAATGACAGCACTGACACAGTCCTTGTTCTGAAAGGATGGGAACTATGAGGGCTGTGATATATATCAATATTTGGGTAATTTGAGGAAGACTTTGCTTGAAGGCATTCAATTTCTGAAGCTGTCAGGGCTTAGGTTTTTATTTTGTTCTCTGTGTTTACCTCTGTCTCCTCCATAAGTATCAAATACTTGACTGTGATTGCTTGCAAAACATAAAACTTGTTGGATTTCTCTTCTGAGCTAGTTTGACAAAGATTATAGATGTCAAAATCTTTTACTCACCTCTTTGGGAAAAAATGGAGATCAATCTTGAACCAAGTAGAAAGTCTGGGGCATGCAGGAGCATTTGTAAACAATAATAGCAAATAACAATCCTGTCAATACACATAATTTCTTTCCACTTGCATATGAATCATAGGAACCTACTAGGTAACACTTGTGGCTGTGTAACAGGCTGAAGGAAACAATAAAATAAAAACTGTCTTGGTAACAAAATGTCAAACTGCTTAAAAAATGAACTCATAAAGGTTGAAGTAATTTTTCAATGTCAAAAAAAAGTCGAATATTTCCTCTTTAGCCATTGTTTGATGTTGTTGCTGGTGTTTAAATTTTCTAAGTGGATGAAAATATCAGAAATATGTGGTGATTGTTTCATTTTTTATATCCATTTGTGAAGACAAAGGTAATTAACCAGCATGCAGCATCTACTCTGATTGTAGACAGTTCAACAGTGAATTCTGGGCAAAGCTCTGAATAAATAGATTTGGGTGGGCATGGCTGGCACCATATCTCTTCCCTTCTATGAGAGTCTGTGTGATCAACAACCAAAATAACCTACTAGGAACCTGTTTTCAGATTGTACCTATAATTTCAGAAGCCAAGCCAGTGGTAGAAAAATGACAGGGTTCAGTGCTCTTGGCCACCTGCTGTAGCAGCCTGGAAGGCAAGCAGTGCAATTCATGAACATCCTGCTAATAGGCAGAAGTATCAAAAATCCAAAGGCACTCATGTCTGTACCCTTGTTATTAAAATAATTCACAATTCTTCTTAGTTTCTTGATGGCACCATGCCATGTTGTAAGACAGTAGATGTATGTTCCACACAGCTAATGCCAGTGAGTGTTGATAAAAGCAAAAGCTCAGTCTGGCAGTTTGATGTAGAATAGAGTTTTGTTTTTTGGGGTTTTTTTTGGCGGGGTTTGTGTTTTCTTTTTCTTTTTTTTTTTTTTTGTTTTTGTTTTTTTCTTAATTTATAATTTATATGATGCTTTAATAGTGGTCCTCAGATTTTTCTTGTGGCAGCATCTAGCTCTAAAACATCTATTCTAGAAAATGTGAACAGGAAATGAGGAAATGAATCACCTCATTTAAGTGAGACTTAATTTTTATCATCTTTTTAAGTATCCTTTCAGCATTTTTGTTGCATCTGTTTTCTTATATATTCCTTTCTTTGGACAGGAAGATCCATGTCTTCGCCTTTCCTTCTGCACAAATGGTGCTCCAGTGTTTGAAGAAAGTAATTCTTCCTCCATACATGGATATATTTGTAGCTTAGAATAGTTTTAAGAGAGTAGTGGGATGTCAAGTTTTTGTAGTTTTAGGGTTAAAATGGCAGCTTTGTGTGTTTCATGTGCTCAAGGTCTTCACACGACTCAAGCACAGTTTTTTGGGAAATTTCAAGTAGCTCCATATAAGTTTTCATTGACACCACCTTCTGCATAAACAGAGCAAGAGTGGTTGCAACAGGGACATTTATTATTGTGGCTGTTCAGTTCATCCTGTGCTTAGGGGCAGAATATCAGTCGAGATAACCCTAACCAGTCTAATTCCAGTGATAATACTGTACCTTATTAATAGAACTCATCAAATATTTGATCACTTTGATATTTAATTTTGAGGCGGTTCCTGTCAACATTTTGGAAAGGTAAAAAAGAACCTGAATTTAAGATAGTCCAAATGTAACATCAGTGGGACAAGTGCAGTGGGACTTGGGCTGTTTCTAGAATCTGACTGGTGTGCAGACAATGCAGTGCCAGCCTAGTTCTCCTCCTGTATATTGTCGCCCACTGACTTGCCATTTCCCTAGCAAGAAAGAAACCCCAGACTGTGGTCAGAGACAGGAAGGAGTGGTGTGACTGCTGAGTTCAGTCCACCACCTCTGTGGGAAACTGTGAAATAAGCATATACTATAATAGGTTGGAATATATTTTCCATATGAACATCTTTTCTGCGTCCAATGTTTCCTGCTCCCCACATTAAATGATTGCTGCAGTGTCCTGTGCTATGTTACATGACTCAGCTCATGTCAATGTCAGTTTATCTAAATTCACAGTGCACAGGTGAGTTTGAGATATAATTTAAATTGTATTTTAACTCATTTTAAGGTTGTAAAAAGTTTTTTGTGGTCCTTAAGTGTCAGGTCTTGAAATGTGAAGTCACAAAGACTAGATAGCTTGAAATCACTAAGGAAAATGTCTTTGAAAAAAAAAAAAAAA
>VWZN01007711.1:153446-167895 GCA_013396955.1 Regulus satrapa
GCAAAAAAAAAGGAAAATTTTTTTTTCTTTTTAAAAAAAAAAAAAAAAAAAAAAAAAAATCAACATTTTCTAATGATTTAGTGGTCCAGATTGCATAAGCAGAAGTTGCTCTTACAGGAGTACAAAGTGGGCTGAGAAGTGCCCACACCCAAACAGAAACTTGTCTGTCAGGAAGAATGCCAAATAACCTATTTTTTCTCATGAATAAACAGCAGAAAATCAATATTGCAAATTTACTGCTCTCAACCCTGATGCCTTTCTTTGTGGTTTTTTTTTTTTTTCAGAGGAACTATCTGTGGAAGAGACATTACCCCAGCTTTGTATGGAGCTGCAGGTATTTCCTTCATCAGAACCTGCCCAGAGGTTTTTCAAGTCCATTTTTCAAATGCACTGAGACAGCCCAGTAATATATTAGAGCTGGAAAAAAAGGGAAATTGGTGCCATCAGAAAGTTTGTTCACTGTTTATTTTCCACCAGCTATTTTGAATAACTGTGATTAGTTGCTTATATGGTGCTCCTGCCACTTTTAACAAGCCATCAGCTGGATTGTTCTAGCATCCTTCAGTGAGCCTACCCTGAGTATCAGGATGAAAAAAAAAAAAAAAATAAATAGGGTAGGTTTCAATTATAGCTTTTCTGATGACAGGAGAAAAGGTACTTTGGCAGGGTCTACAACCATATATATTCAAATAAAAATACCTAAATGTGTTTGGAGGATCATGGGAGCAAAAAAGTGGTTTTGGCACTGAAGTGACTAAACTACTTTCTTGAACTTGCTTCTGCCAAGTTTATTTCAAGTGAGGCAAAGACAAGTCATCAAGAGTGCCAGGAAGAAGTGCAAGTGCCAGCTGATCACTGGAAAAATCAGAGATTTCATAAATTTTATGTATCATAGGATCATAGAATCACTAAGTTTAGAAAAGATCATTAAGATCCAACCCTTGACCCAATATCATGACCATGCCTAGTAAACCATACAAATAATGTGCCGCCTGCTCATTTTTTGAATAATTCCAGGGTTGGGGATGACACCCCTTGCCTGGGAAAGTGAATTTGATTAAAAAAAAAAAAAAAAAAAAAAAAAGGGAGATGAGTCCAAACTGAATGAGAAGACCATTTACAATCATGCTACCAATTGTGAGCTATGTTTGTCAGCCATGGTTTTAAAACTGTTTCAAATGACAAATTTCTTAGTTTTAAGTCCTGACTTGGATACTTTGAAGGAAATCTGATTTCATATAAAATTGATTTAGAGAAACATAACTTACTGGGCTCATCTCTAATAGATTTAGAAGTTGTAAGGGTATAGGACAGACAACAGAGTCTAAACTCTCCTTTGGACTATCTTTCAGTGCAGTAAGAATCACAATTTAAAATCCTTCCTTCCTTCCTTCCTTCCTTCCTTCCTTCCTTCCTTCCTTCCTTCCTTCCTTCCTTCCTTCCTTCCTTCCTTCCTTCCTTCCTTCCTTCCTTCCTTCCTTCCTTCCTTCTCAAACATTTGATACTCAGTAAACTGCACAAATAGCTGTCACACACCTATTCCTAAGATGACTTGCATTAATAATGCATCTTGCTTGAAAACTCAGCTTTCAGTTTATGGTGTATTATTACTGGTGTATTCAGTTTATGTCAGCTTATTACTTACCAAATTAAAAAAAAAAAAAAAAAACAAAAAAAACCCCAAAAAAAAAAAAAAAACCCAAAAACCCCAAAACAAAAAAAAAAAAAAAAAAAAACAAAAAAAAAAAAAACAAAAAAAAAAAAAAACAAAAAAAAAAAAAAACAAAAAACCCCAAAAAAAAAAAAAAAACCAAAAAACCCCAAACCAAAACAAAACAAAAACAGCAACAAAAAAACCAAACAAAAAACAAAACTAAAAACAAACAAAAAAAAAACCCCAACATTGACATACAGCATATAAAACTGGATGGCATAAATAAAGGATTTGTCTGACTCTGCAAAGGGGAATGTTTGAGCAGGATCTTTCGTTTCCCAGTGTCCATGATTCTTCTCATACTAGAATGGGTGCTGGAGCTTGTGTTATTTTGGATAAGTCATTAAAACACAATAGCAACCAAGCAATGTAAACACAGTGACAGTATCTGTTTTATCCCCACACAATTATTCTCTGCTTCACTCACAAATAGACAATTTGTTTTTAATCACGGCTTAGTTTGCAGTGTCACCAACCTCAAAACTACCTGCATAATAAAATGTGTAAAATAAGCAAGCTTTCAGCTAGAGTGCAGTCCTAAAAAAAAAAAAAAAAAAAAAACAAAACAAAAACAAAAAAAAACCCCAACCAACCAACCAACCAAAACCCAAAAAAAACAAAATAAAAAGACCAAACCAAACTAAACCAAACCAAACCAAAAAACCCCCAAAAACCCCAAACCAACCAACCAAAAAACCCAATCAACGAAACAAAAACCCAAACAAACAAACCCAGTGAATAACATGGAGGTAAAATGCAATGTCTGTCTCTCATTAAACAAATTAACAAGTTGACAAGTTAAGAGAGCTGGGTTTGTTCAGCTTGGAGAAGACTCCAGTGCTTAAAGGAGCTACAGGAGAGCTGGAGAGGGATGTTTCACAAGGACAAATGGAGATGGTGTTATATTGACAGAGTGACAGAGGACAGGTTCAGATTAGATATAAGGTAGAAATCCTTTTTTGTGAGAATGGTGAGACACTGGCACAGGCTGCCCAGTGAAGCTGTGGATTCCCCATCCCTGGAAGTGTTCAAGGCCAGGTAGGATGGGGCTCAGAGCAGCCTGGATTAGTGGAAGTTGTCTCAGTAGGAGGTTGTCTCTACAGTTGTCTCTGTAGAAGGTCCTTAGCCCAACCCATTCTACTAGTCTATGATTCTATAAAATTGTGAAATGAGGATGTTTGTTGTGCAGAGACTTTGCTTTCTTGCAGAGCTTCAGCACAGAGCTGGAGGGCACACAGTGGCCCAGGATGTGTCAGTGTGGGACATGGGCAACTGCACACTCTGGAATGTCTGTTTTCATCATGCGTTGCAAACGCAGTGTTTGGCGCCCCCTAAATCACCCATCTGTATTCTAATATGACATGGCTGAGAGGGCTCAGTTTACTAACAGAGTCGGGCCATGGTTTATTATTTCAGAGTATCCAGCACCATCTGGTGGATAATTTGGAACCCACACGCTGATTTTTTTNCTCCAGGGTGCTGGTAGAAGGTCTTTAGCCCAACCCATTCTACTAGTCTATGATTCTATAAAATTGTGAAATGAGGATGTTTGTTGTGCAGAGACTTTGCTTTCTTGCAGAGCTTCAGCACAGAGCTGGAGGGCACACAGTGGCCCAGGATGTGTCAGTGTGGGACATGGGCAACTGCACACTCTGGAATGTCTGTTTTCATCATGCGTTGCAAACGCAGTGTTTGGCGCCCCCTAAATCACCCATCTGTATTCTAATATGACATGGCTGAGAGGGCTCAGTTTACTAACAGAGTCGGGCCATGGTTTATTATTTCAGAGTATCCAGCACCATCTGGTGGATAATTTGGAACCCACACGCTGATTTTTTTTATCTCCTCTAGTTACTACACCTGCACTAAAATGTCTGAAAAAAAAATCATCTGTTCCCACTTCTTGCTCTCTAATTGCATAGCTGACAACATTTAGTAAGACCACTAAAATACATGATTTTAAAGAGAAAAAGAAAAAGTCTCACCGGTTTTATTTTGGGTAAAATGACTGAAAATTGTTGTTTTAGTAAAAATATTCCTAAATCAAGAGAATTTTTTTCTTGTTGCTGTTGTTCCTAAAAGGACTTATTCTGATGTGTAAGCTGATTTTTTCCCATAGCATTCTTGGTCTCATAATTTCCCTTCTGTCCTCCAGCTGCTGAGCAATCCAGAGAAGATAGCAGAACAGATAAGCAAGGACCTTGCCTGGCTTTGCTCTCACCTCCTGGCCCTGTGGACCCAGTTCCTAGAAGTGGCAACACTCCATCCAGAAGTCACAGCTTATCTGACTCAGGAACATCACATGCTAAGGGTAATCTTAAGAAGTGAAAAGCAAGTTCAGTAATGGTCACCTTCCTGCTAAACATTAGGGATTTATTTAGATGTATATTTTCAATCCAATTCTGCCTCTATGACTATTTACATGAAATGGGGTGAGCACAACAAGAGTTGAAGAGAAAGGGAAGAAGTGGTGAAGGCCAGGGTTTTAAATTACAAATTTCAGTTTCTGAAATGAAAATGATTGAGCTTTTTTGACCCAGGAGTCTACATAAAATGAGTAACTTTAACACCATGATCAGACATAGAACAGGAGGTGGGCGGGAAGGGGTATATGTTGCCTATACTTAATAGATATCCATAAATCAGAAACACTTGTTTTTAAAACCCAAACATCACAGACACAAATAAAAAAAAAAACAAACAAAAACAAACAAACAAACAAAAAAAAAACCCAAACCAAACCAAAACCAAACAAAAAAACCACAACAATGATTCATCTCAACTGGTTTCACAAAACTACCATAAGGAATATGGATTTGTTTTCTTCACTGTAATATATATACCTATTTGCCTTTCTCACAATAAAGTGCACACAACAAAATATTAATATTGCTGATGTTGAAATTGCTTCTTGTACTTGGTAATAAAGAAGGCACAAACCCACTTGTCATTTGGGCCAATGTTGTCAGATCTGCTTATCTGATTAGTTCAGCAAGTGTTCTGTCTTTCATCAGGACGTTCTTGGTTATTGACCAGACACCAGTTCAGCATATCACCTGAGCTGAACTCAGACTCTGATCTAATCATTAGAGTAGGGACAGCAGAGAAAAAGGCAGGATTCACCTTGCATGCATTAGGAGTGTGCAGTGTAGGTATTGACACCTCAGCTTATGTTCTGCTCCTGTCAAAGTCAGTGGAGGTCAGAGTGGCCACAGTGAGTCTCCCCCAGAGCTTGCAAAAATAGGGCATAAAATTCAGGAAGAAGTGGCTGAGTGTCTGATGCTGAAACTCCCCTGGTTAGTCTGTGAGGTCTCCCTTGACTCTGAGGGGGCCTGGGTGGCTTTCAGTCAAAGGAGCCAACTCTCTGCGCTCCCAGTTCCAGCAAGGTGAATCTCAGCCTCTGGTTTGCTCTAGACTTGACTTATGCCCACTGTATTCTTGACCTTTCAAATTACATAACTTTGTATGCTCCAGTTCCTCCCAATATTAACCATGTGTAATTATACTTTTTCACCTCTGAAAAGTAGTATGAGAGCCCTAAATGAAAAGTCCTACTCTTAAGACACAGCCTTTTTGAAGGGATGCTGGTCCTTTGTTCAGTAAGGCCATTTGCTAAAGCACAGCTGGGACTTAGGGAGATGCTGAGATGCTCTGACATATGCTTCTCACTGTCATTTTTTGTCCTTATAACAGAGGTCACTTTTACAATTATTATTAGGAATGTATGGGCAGCAGTTTAACAGCTCAGTACATTTGATTGCATATTATGCTTGATTCATTTAAACTCAAAGCTTATTCCAGGGCAAATGACAGCATTGAATTTTTTATAGCTTATTTCACACTCTGTGCTCTGCCAGACACTTCAGATCCATGTCTTTTTTGTAAGTGATTATCCAACACTGAACAGATCTAATGTCCATGAAGGGATTTGAAGAGCTCTCACTTTATAGGCATCATGACATAGGCAGGTATGTTCCTACTGTGATAGGGCTCATTCTCCTCTGGACTGATATGTAAGGCTTCCTTTGCTTTCGTGGTAGTTTGAGAGTCACTTTGGATGTTCCCATAGAAGAGATGATCAATTATGTATTGTTCCAATTTAGTAAGTCACTCCACTACTGCTTTTTGCAAAGTGGGAAAAGAATAAATCTTCCCAATTTTAACAACACAAGGGATAATGTTAAATTTGACAGCTTTCAGAAAAGTAGTCAGAAGACACAGATAACCAAACTTTGGTTTATTGTCAAGGGAGTCTTCTTATCTTGCAGCAAAATATGCAACAACAACATCTGCTTTGTGCTGGACTGGGGAAATGAAGCAGAATTGAACTCTTTTTGATGTCAACACTAAGGAATCTGGTCCTGATAGTCAATGCTGTGTTCTTAGACTGATGGCACTTGTCACCTTTCAGCAAACCTGAGGTTTAATTTGTGTGTCTCTCTCTCAGGTGAGAAGATTCTCAGAAGCCTTCTTCTACACTGAGCACCAGAAACCTGCTGTGCTCATGTTCCAGGAAGGCCTGTAAGTAGCCTGCTAACATTCCCCTGCCTCTGGAATGACAGAAAAAAATTACTTTAAAATATTTTGCACTCAATAATAAGATCTTTTTCTGCAGGGTATGAAGGAATTTGGTTTGAGAGAGGTCATTTGCTCTGTTTTAGCTCCATGCTCTAAACCTATTGAAATGAGTTTCAAAAGTAATTGACTGATCAGGCAGGCCCCAAAAACTATATATATATATATATATACCATTCTTCAATTAACTCCCATCAGATCCAGAACTGGTAATTATAGTGGGACATAACTGTTGAAAAGCAACAAATCTTAAAATTTACAAATTTGCATTTTACCATCCCTAAACTATTCCAAGGTAAGTATTTTTTTCTGCTTGTAATCAAACTGTGAAGTGTGAGGAGCCAGTCTTAAAGCTATTCTCAAGAAAATTCTTCCTTTGGTTTTAGCCCATGAACCCAAGTGGAGGACTTGGATGATACTCAGGACATGACCCCTGAAGGCAGAGTTCAAGGAAGGATGCTCAGATTTAAATTTCTGAGTAATGAAGGTTATCCAGACTATTTGTCAGCATGGGCAGAGCACAACATTACCAGTGTGAAACTCATCTTTCACAAGGGGCTGAAAGGCCATGACAACAGGAAACCACAACAATGATGATTTTTAAGTGAGAAGTTTCCCTCTGACCTTGTGCACAGGAGAAAATTGCTTTTCTCAGAGCTGTCACTGGGGACATTAGGGCTGATTCAGTGTTGATGGAAAGGGCCCTGACTTCATTAGTGGATGGGTTGTACAAGACTGCCTTGTTCTGCCAAATTAGAACATAGCTGCAGGGTCCCAATGTGTTCATTTGGTTCTCCCATGTCAGAATTTGAGGGACCTATGTGCAAGGAAAACATGTCGAGATCCTGGGGTGAGGTCACACACACTCACAGCCCCATTAAAACCAACATAACCCTGCACAGAGGAAAGCCTAATTGCATGAAGTGCTTCTATTTCTCCAGATAGTCACAGAAGTAGCCCATTTTCTACAGATAAACATAATATTTTTCTCAGTGGTTATCAGGAAGAGTAAGTAAAAATTAAAAAACAAAACAAAACAAAACAACCCAAAAACCAACAAAACAAGAAAATAAGTTTAACAAAATATTAATTTGTCTGTGTAGAAAATCTGGTCTATATAAGCCACATGGCAAAGTCATGTTTTCTTCCTGAATTTGCGAGATTATGTAGTTGGAAAAAGAGAGTATTGGCTGTCAGTTTATTAATGATATTGGAAGTGGTACTAGGATTTATTAGTTGGGTTCAACAGCCACCAGCTAAGATCAGTGCTCAGTGTGCTGTACAACCACCTCAAGCAGTAGGGTTTTTTTCCCCGTTTTATTTTTCCTTCTTACCAGACAGGAGGTGTTTTTTGCCTCTCATGCTGTTGTGGGTTTGTGTGAAGTTGGGCACGTATGCACCTGACAGCATTTGACTGCTTGAGACAGAAGGAGGATGCACCATTCCCAGTAGGCTGAGTGTGGCACAGCATGGAGGCCTCTAGGTCAAATTCCTTCCTTAGATTTTACGGAGAAAAATGTTTCTCCTTGCTAACTTTAAAATCAATTATTCATCTTTTTCACAAGGGTAAGTAGTAATCAGAGAAGGGATAATGGCTTTAAGATGAAAAGCAGATTTACTTTCAACTGACCATCAATGAAAATCTTTTTGCCTTACTTTCTGTATTTTATGTTTTCCCAATTTTGAGGCAGATGTTTAAAGAGGAAAACTCATCAGAATAAAAATTATTGCATTTATTATAGCTGAGCACATATTCATCTGCTGCTTTAATGTCACATTAGATGAGGAGAGACAGGTAGCATTTTGAGTGAACTAAATGATGGAAACAGATAGGGGGCTACAAAAAAGCCAGAGAGGGACTTCTTACAAGGACATATAGGATAGGACAGGGGGGGATGGCTTCTATCTGAATGAGAGTAGGTTTAGATTAGATATTAGAAAGAATTTTTTTACTGTGAATGTGGTGGGGCACTGGAATGGGTTATTCAGAAAGTTTGTGGCAGTCCCAATCCCTGGAAGTCCCAATCCCTTCAAGGCCAGGATGAGGAACCTGGTCTTCTGGGAGGTGTCCCTGTCCACATCAGGGGTGATAGAACTGAATGATCTTGAAGGTCCTTTCAACCTCAAACCATCTATTATTCTGGGACTTTGCCAAGAGACAGTGGCTGAGTAATGTGCCTTAGCTCTTCCAGATTCGTACATGTGTGAGACACTTCTCTGTGAGTGCTTTGAGGTTGACATAAATGAGACAGAGGATTTGCCATGCATCCTTCTTGGCATTGTTCCTCCCTGTACTGTTCAAACACATTTTGATTATTGCTTCCTGCATCTGGGTTTTGAAACTCTGACCACAGCCAGAGTGACAGACCTCATTTCCTGACCAGAAAGCAGCTGAGAGATCCAGTCCAAGCCAGCAGCCAAGACCCTGGGGAGGACAGCAATAGGTTATAGCAGCTAACAGGAGCCTGTGGGATCTGGAATAATTTCAAAAACACTGAGATTTTTTCAGGAAGGGATTGTGCAAGTTGTAGATGTCTCTAACACAGTAACGGAAACCTTCTAGGAGCTCTAGGTACCCCCCTTCATGCAATACTGCTTCCCTTTAAACACATTGACTTCTGTCCTCTGCCTTCCTGTCTGGGCTTGCAGGAGTAATGGAGAAGCAGCACAGTAGCTATTCAAGCACTTAATTTGTTTTGTACTTTGTTGCCAGAATCCAGAGCCACGCACAGATTTCTACAGAGATCCGTAATTCAGACTATTTCACCAGCATGCCCCCGCTGCCAGCAGAATGCCTGGACATCGATGGAGACTGGAACACTCTCCCAGTTATCTTTGAAGATAGGTACACAGACAGGCCTTGCAAAGGTGAGTGAAACAACACAGGACACAGCTTCCCGAGACAGCTGGAGCTGAGGGAGGTAATCCCCCAGCTCAGGATAAATGAACCCACATCCCTTGGGCTTGTGAACTCAGAAGAGAGAGTATGAACCCCTAAATAATACAGCTGAATTGTAGTGTTTTCCCTAATAGCAAAGTATTTCCTTCATATTTTTAATCTTTAAATTAAGCTTAAAAAAAAAAAAAAAATAGATGGTGGAAAAATCTAGAAAGAAAATCAGATCTTTTTGGATTTTTGCTACAGTATTAATTTAAAGAAAAAACAAACAAACAAAAACAAACAAACAAACAAACCC
Organism: Regulus satrapa; assembly: GCA_013396955.1. Taxonomy (NCBI): domain Eukaryota; kingdom Metazoa; phylum Chordata; class Aves; order Passeriformes; family Regulidae; genus Regulus; species Regulus satrapa. Next base: position 162,933 of record VWZN01007711.1, read on the forward strand.
CAGAAAAACAAAGCAAAGCAAAGCAAAACAAAACAAAACAAAACAAAACAAAACAAAACAAAACAAAACAAAACAAAACAAAACCTCACTACACTGATATCTCCACTATGACATCTAGTGGTAAGAAGCACACAATTTCAGTGTAAAGCCCCATACTCCCCTGAAAGTCAGCATTGCCTTCCAAAAAATATTTTGCCCTTTGAGTAAACAAATCAAATTTTTAATCAATAAATTATTTTGTTCTAGAGTTATTTACTAAAAGCTCATAGCCCTTACTATCTTTTTTTCTTTTCACTCAACCTTTAAGATTATCAAGGAAGCAATATATATTAATATTATAGGTGCCCATAGTCTTGTGAATATAGCCTGTGATACAAAATCTTCACTCTTCCACAGTTGTTCTACTACATAAATTGTGATGATGCTCACTTAAGATATTTAGATTATTAAGCTGTGTATTAAATTGATTCAAAGTAAGAGCTATACTATGAACAATATTGAATGATACCAGGAATACAAAGAAGTATCCATTTTGTTTGGCTTACCTATGTTCTAAAAGCTAGCGGTATAAGTACAGTTATACTGAGGAAAGTGTATTTTATTAATACTGTCCTCTTTGGCCAAATTATAACTGTTCAGTGAGTGTAATTCGAGTTAAATGCTCTGGCACATGCATTTGCAATATACCTTTAATGCATGTATAATTTTTATAATATGAAAGTATAGAATAATATTTTAGAATTTAAAATCCCTTTTCAAAGTCTCACAATTCTTTGGGGGGATTTGTTGTGTTCTAAAAGGTATATCTACTTTCCCCTTCCTTCCTTCCTTCCTTCCTCCCTCTCTTTATCTCTTTATCTCTCCATTTCTTCCTTCCTTTCTTTTTTCAGATCAGAATTTGGAAGTTTTCCCAGATTTTGAGGTTCCTGCAAGTACTCAAATAGATATAAAACTGGAAAATGAAGACTGTGCATCAGATGATGTCACTGCTGTAATGAAAGGGGACTTTGGGAAAGATAATCCCCTAATACACACAGACAGGATAAACAGGAATCCCTCATGCCTACACAGCAGTACTGTAGCTGCTGCTAAGGGTTTAAACCAGCACTCTACATCTCAGGTATGTACAATAAACAAAGAAGGCCAAAGGAAACCTGAAAATATTTTTGTTTCAAGAGAAGAAATTATTTCTGACTCAGAGCCAGGCAATACAGAACACATGTCAGAAGACTTTAAAACATCCGAGGAAGTTTTAATAAAAGATAATAGACTTGGGATGGATGTTATCTCTGGGGACATGGAAATCAGCAATAAGGACTCTCAGAAAAGTGAGCCCATGCTAATTGTCAGTGCTCAGTATGAGAGTGGCGCATGTGGAACTGATGGCTTGGAAGACAGGACAGAAACACATGAACTAGATGAATTTCGTCATCCCAAAACTAATTTCACTTCATCTGAGCTTGCACTGAATGAATTGACCAGTCTTGGAACACCAGAGGATGCAGACCCCAAGGCTCATCTCCCTGTTTTGAAATCTCTGCCTTCACACAGCTATGAAGTGAAATCAGTCACAAAGGAGCAACGGACTGAGGAGAGTGAAGAATTTACCCTGATGTCAGGGGTCATAAAAAGATCTTCCTCTATAATATCTGATTCAGGCATTGAAAGTGAACCAAGCTCGGTGGCATGGTCTGATGCTCGTAGCCGGGCCCTGGAGCTGCCCAGTGACCGAGAGATCCTGCACCACTTGGTCCGGAGGCACGCCATCCACCGAAATTCCCTGGAGGGTGGCCACACGGAAAGCAACACCAGCTTGCCCAGTGGTATCCAAGCATCGCTCACATCCATCAGCTCTTTGCCCTTTGAGGAAGAGGAGAGAGAAGTGGAGCTTACCAAACTGACAAAATCTGTCTCTGCTCCTCAGATCAGTAGCCCAGAGGAGCCCACAGAGGAGATGGATATATCAAAACACAGTGAAGCCACTTCAGGAGATTCAGATCAAAACATAAGAAGTAGCATGGAAACAGAGGATAAAGATGGAAAAAAAATCATGGACTTTTCTGAGTGTCAAATGACCACTGAAAGTGGACAAATAGGAGACAGAAGACATCCCAAACCCTTCCTCAAACACAGTAATAGTAACACTCAGTTACAAGGGGAGGAGGATAAAAGTTTTCCAGGGACTTCCTGTAGTTTGGAGAATACAACACCACCCATTTGTCCGAAGCAACTCCAAGACAATGTCTCTGAGTGCCTCTCACTGGAGAGTAATGGTGAGTGCAGCTTAAAAACACCAAGGGCTTGTAATTACTTGGACAAAAATATAGATAAGGTTGATACATGCATTGAGGATCCAAAGGATAAACTTAAGCTGGACAGTTTAAAAATACAACAGGGCTCTTCCAATAGTAGAATTTCAGGAGAGGAGAGTTTTTCACAAAGCATAAAGGTGGTACCCGATTTTTGCTATCCTGTTACAGCTCCTTCAGACACCTCCAATGAATTTGGCTCACTGCGAGGAGAATGTGGCAGCTCTCCCGCTGATGAGAGCCCAGCAGTGTATGCAGAAATGCAGGGGTTGCAAGAAATTGAGCTCAATGACTCTCCTGCCTCAGCAGACCCTGCAGCAGGGTTCCACCAGGCTGAACATCCTCAGGAGCCCAACAGCCAAGAGAATAAACTTGTAGCGAACGGCACCGGGTTTCCTTTGGCCACGACAGAGGGAGTAGCCCTGGAAAGCAGAAAGGCTGCTGATGTGGTTAACCTGTCCATCTCTTGCACAGCCACCTGTCTTCCCTTTTCTTCTGTGCTCAAAGAGACCCCTGCCATGGCGGGCTCCTCGGCAAAGCAGGCTGCATTCCCCATCACGCGCCAGCCGCTGGGCTCATTTGGAGTTGTCTGTTCCAATTCAGATGAGATGGATGAAGAGACCAATGAAAGGATGCTGAAGTAAGCATGACTGATTGCTTCATTAATATAGCCCTAATACCGAGACCCTGACACAGTTCAGGACTCTAATGCACTAAGCATACACGGAGCTTGCATTTGAGACAGTTGCCTGAGGAATTTCAGTAAAAATAATCCAAACAGAAAAATCATTGGTATAGAATGAATAATCTAAATAGACAGGAAAGAGGAAAACACAGAGAGACCAAAATTGGCAAAGACATCAGGTCCTTAATTCTCATAATATGCAGTGGGATTTAGGTATCTAAATAATCTTTGAGAGTTGATCCCCCTTCCTGAAATCCAGGCTACCCATAGCAGAGTCCTGATCCCAAATAGTCAGTTCACTGTGGCAGTACCACAGACTGTTTTGCTTTTCTGCTTTAATAATTTAGCACTCTGTAGCTAAACTATGAAATGGTGAATTCAGATTGGCTGATATGTCTCAACTTCACCTTCTCAAACTGCAAAAATGGGAGAATTGAAACCATGGATAGCTGGAGAAGAGACATTATATTTGTTTCTTCAGCTTCATTACCCAACACAAAAGTTCCACATCATGACCTTGACCTCACTGGGTCCCATTTCACAGACTGGCACACTAGCACTCATAGTTTTCCAATATAATTTGGTGCCCCAGTTGTGCTGATGAAAAACAGTAGCACTGAAATATCTCAACCCATTCAGCAGTCCAGAATGTTGGCTGTCTACATGTACAGTCATTTTCAACCCAAGATTTGTTTTTATTCTTTTTAAAGAGACCTGAAGTTTTATACACCATGCTTAAATCCTGTCAAATCTAAGCACAGAATTTGCTTCTTCTTTGTGAAACAGAATATTTGAGCATGTATTCATGCACATGAATCCAAGGCTTCCAGATTCATGGCCCAAAAGCTATTTTTTCATTCTTGTGTCCCTTAAAATTAGTTGGGCTGATGTAAGTAATTACTCACCATTGGACTTGAGTATCTTAGAGGTCTTTTCCAACCTCAATAATTCTATGATTATATCAAGTTGCCTTAAGGCACCCCCAAGCTTTAAAGGTTATATGTCCAAAGCCTGTCCATCCCAGTTTTCTACTTAATTCTATGCTTAAATCATGATTATTAATTTCTAAATTATCTGGATAAGTTATACTGAGTCAATTAGTCATTGAAGAATTTGGCATCTTCAGCGAACAGAATGCTTGAGGGTGAATTTGACTCTCAAATTTTTAGTAGTAAAGGTGTTGTCTTAGTTTGTTCTACATTGAGATCTTCTAAATGCTACTAAATATTTTCGAAATAATCCAAATACAAATAAACTCCAAAATATATACCACAGGAGGGAGATAACTCTACTCTAATTCCCCTAACTATAGCTTGAGGAAGAGGGAGAACACCTTATACCTGACTATAAGTGCATCTGATGTTAGCAAAATCATACATTTTGCATTTCAGTACCTATCAGGCCAATGACATTGTTGAGGCAAAATTACTAATTCTGTACCTCTGTCTGATTTTATGAGCTACCAGAAAATTATTTTTACTACTCTTTCATTCCTCTGGCAAGGGCGAGTTGCTAATGCACTTTAGTTCTTTCCTGCATGTAGACAAATTATAAAAAAACAGAGTTTATTCCCTTCATTCTGAATTCTCTCAGTCCTAATAGATAAGGAATTGCATCCAGGACTGTACTTGAAAGTTGAAAATATAATTTCTTGCAAAGACAAGCCTCTTCATTTCTAGTTTGAAGGTTTGTTGCTTACCACCCAGTTTTATTGTGCTTAACTAATGTATTCTCCAGTTTTTATCAGGCCAAAGAAAAATTTAAAAAAGAAATGAAGATTGAAGGATTTCTGTACAGTGACTTATCTGTACTAGCTTCTGATATCCCATATTTTCCACCAGAGGAAGAGGAAGAAAATTTAGAAGATGGAATTCACCTGGTTGTCTGTGTCCATGGATTGGATGGTAAGGCCAGAAAGGATTTCTGTTTGCAAGTAATTTTTGTATAAATTAAAGAGAAAAAAAAAAAA
>VWZN01007711.1:191409-201538 GCA_013396955.1 Regulus satrapa
TTTTTTTTTTTTTTTTTGTTTTTTTTCCTTTATGGCTGAAGAGCCAAATGCAAGCAGGCAATCTGGTAAAATATTACTCTCTATAGCCCAAAACAAATTTGTTCTAAAGCCTCTATAGCACTTAGAAGCTCAGTGTATTCCCTGTGGCTCTAGAATTTGGATGGTTGGGCTTTGGTCTTGCTCTTCCAGATGTAACTCATACCTGTAGCTGCAACCTGTGTCCCTTCCCATAATATTTATATTCAATTTTTTTCCCTCCTTCTCCTCCTGTCAGTGCTTTCCACACAAACATATCCTTGTTTCCAGCCCATTACCAAAGATAACACCCAGTGTGATGAACAATTTACTTTTGAAGTCAGAAGGCAAATTCAAAGAAACTAAATTAGTGAAGACCCAAGCACCTATTTACACAGTTAAGACTGCAATTAGCAAACAAATAAGCCAAAACTGGTCTGCTGGACTCTGAGTTAATTATTGCACTGCAATTGAGGGTTAATTACTGAAGAAAAGAGTAAATATGGGTTTTTTGCATGTCATCCTTCTGGGTGCTCTTGGTCAGACACTGATATGCATAGAGTGGTGGCTGATGGCTTTAGCAACCTGTCCTTCAGCTTAAATGGTTCCTGAGAGCTTATCAGGTTTTTATTATTGCTCTCCAAAGAGGTTTCCTCTCTGATTTGAGTCAGAGAAGGAATGAGACAGGTATTCATGCACTCTCTGTCACATATAAGCACGCACAGGCACACCGATTGCTACAGCAGATGCACAGAGTACAGAATACATGCACACTGTATTATACTTACAGTTAATCCTACTGTGGGCAACTAGTAGCTTCGTATTCATACAAAATTGCCTACATATGGAGACAGATGGAACTTGGTCTGTGCTTTTCTTCCTTGAGCTGTGACATTGAATATAAGAACCAACACACAGACTGAAAATTGTATCTTTTGTCATTGATAACCTTTTCTCCCTCTCATTATTGTCTACTGCATTTTGCATTCAAATTCACCATTACTTGATTATTATTAACAATTTTTGCACCTGCATCTATGATGCATTCCATAAGTACGATGAGGTGTTCATTGTACAGATTGAAAATAAATATATAGAAACATGAGAACTCTGTCTTGCACTATGCAGTAAAATAGATTAGTTCATTAATCTCTGAGTTTGCTCCATCCATTTGTTTTATACACATGTGGTGATTTCTCTATCAAATTTCAAATTATTTTGGTGGACTTGGACATCAAATTCATAAAATTGTCTCACTTAAAATAGTACAAACTCTTTCCAAAAACAAGCATTTTGCCTGGTTGTATAATCCAAAGTTGCCACAAGCTTTTTAGCTGCAGAGTTATTTATGGATTACCCTGTCTGATCTTAAAGTGGGACATATACAGCACCACCTCTCTAGAGCTGCACTCTACTAACTGTAAAGAAGCAGCCGGCAGCTCAGAAAGTGCATCCTTAAGAAGCTTTGATAAATCATAAAAGCAATCTGTACATGGCAGGGAGACATAGCTAGTCAAAAAGAAAGTTATTTTAAATCGCCAGTAATAGTAACTGCAGACTCTCCCTGTCTGGTTTAGTCTGGGTTAGATATGAAAATTCCCAAGAGGATTTTGTGGTTGTGTAACTGCATCCTGCCTCATCTCCCTGTGAATAGCTTCGACAAGCAAGATCTTTGTCGGCTAAACAGGCAGCATATCTTTGTTCCTGCTCTCAATATTAAATTCTGAGCTCAAGCTGGTACCTGCATGTCCATGTCATTTCCTCCACAGCTGAAATGCCACTGACTAGTGAAACCATGGGATGGCATTAAAAATCCCAAATAACCTGAAAACACGTATAAAACACAGCAGGAAAGCCTTTGGCACTGGAAGTACTAAGAAGGAAAACAGGAAGGATGATGATTCAGATTTTATTGCTTTCATGTTGGCTTCCCAAGCTCCAAATCATTAGCAGAATTTTTTTTAAATTTTATTTTATTTTATTTTATTTTTAATCACAAGGATTCTTAGTCCTACAGGCAGTGGGCAGATCCAAGAGAAGTCTGAGGAAGAAGTATCTTGCCCTTGCCAGCAGCCACACGAGGTCAGTATTGGCTCATACACACAGAATGAGCTGCACATTCCTTTGAATGTCCTTGCGCACCTGCCAGGACTGTGACAGGACAAGGATATGATGCTGGAAGTAACCTCAGGTATGTGTAACACCATGGCTAAGCACAGAACCAAGTACAGAGTAGAATGAGCATAAAGGTAAAGCTGTTTGTTCTTCTGATGTGAAATGTTGCTGGTGGTAAATAATTCCTCTTTTCTAGACTATCACAATGTATCCTGGGGGTATATGAATCATGGTTTCCTTATGTTTTTCCCATTGCTGATGAGATAAGTTGGAGATGCAGACCCAGCATGTGGCTTAGTGGCCAAAAATTGCTTTGTGCTTTACATCATGATGTTCTCAGAAGATGAATGCTGACTTCTCACAAATCTGATTACTTTTACAGGCTGTTCAGGACTCACTGCTTCTTACTAAAATAACTGAGCAAAGATTAGGATATTTTACTATCAAAAAGCACGAAGGCAAAGAGCTTCCTGATATTTAACTGGAACATTTCAATAGATCAAGCTCTTAATACAGGAATTGCCATAAGACAGTAAACAAATACCAACTTTGTGCTTCTTACAGCTTTCATTAAAATGGCCAGCGAGGCGTTGCTATTGATATATTCTCCCAGAAGTGACATCCATTTATTCAGTGGAAGGGTTTTCAAAGACTGGAACAGACTGTCCAGGGGAGTGGTGGAGTCACCATCCCAAGAAACATTCAAAAAATGCATGGATGTGGCAATTAAGGGCATAGTTTAATGGTGGACATGGTGATGGTGCTGAGCTAATGGATAGAATTAATGATATTAGAAGTGTTTTCCAACCTTAATGGTTCTATGATTCCAGAAGAACAGAATAATTTTGTATGAAGTTAAATCTTGGTTGTATTTTATCAGTGGAAAATATGCAAGTACAGGATTTGAAATGGGACAGATTTCCTGCTTGGCTAAATTTCTCCTTCAGTTTGAACATTGCTAACTATTTTAAGGAATGATGCTCTAGATCTTGTGTTGAAAAATTTAATCCATTCCATGGTGACATGTCAAAGCCCAGCTGAAGCATAAGCTGGGTACATTCTGGAAACCTTTTTAGGTTTCTGGTTTTCTTGTGTTCTACACTTCCTTTTCTGTGAGATGATTCATACACAGAGGAAGATTAGCTCTGTGTTAGAACAACTGTTTTCTCTGTTGCCATACTTTTGGTGGTATAAACACAAACAACAGCAAAACAACAAATCATAGTTAAATACTGAAATCCTCTTAAACCTCTTTATATGTGAGCCAGCTGTTGGTGGTGTCATAGTTAAGAAACTAGTTTCTATTTTTGTTTCATTTTAGATTTTTTTTTGTTTTGCTTGGTTTTGCATGATATTTATTTAGAAGTCTTCCAGTGTGGCTGCCTCTGGAAAAACAGATGCATGGATTGGACCTACTTTTCACTGTTCCTGTTACACCTTGGCTGTTCTCTAAGGATTGCAGAACAGCTACCTATGTGCTTGCTTATCTTTTTGTTAAAATGGATGGAAATTAACAGTTGATAAGGACTCTGAGGTCTTTCCAAGCTAGGGTTCTCTTGAAGCATTCTAGAAAACCCTTGATAACTTTTCTGCTTGAGGTGGAACAAGTCCATTTGCCTACTTTCCCCAGGTCAGGTCAAGTGTCACAGTAAACAGTTGGGCTCCAGAAACAAAATTCCAGATGAAAATGTGTCAGAACTAAAGTGGAAGTACTTTAACCCTTCTGGCTTCCTCAGAAAATGACAGTATCACATAATACCACTGTTTTTCTATTCAATTTCCTCTTAATTCTGAGAGAGGGAAGATTCAGGGCATAGACACTACATTCTGCTTTATCTTGTGATCTAAATGGAGGGCAAAATTAATTCCAAGGGGATGATCTTTCCTTCAACCAACCAAAACCAATGAATATCACAGCCTCCCTATAAAGGGCTTTCATATGAGCTTTTTTCACAATTGAATACAATTGAAAATGGAAGTTCAAGTCATGGAAAGCATCCTCAGACAGAATTCTCCTACCTTCCTTTGGCTTCCTGCAATACCATTCAGTTGTTCTTGGATTAAAATTTCCGTAATAAAGTTCCAATGACACAGACCCAAACATCAAAGCATACTCACAACTCTCTCTTCCTCTTTGGGACTGCTCCCAGCAGCATCATGTGCTGAATGCCCTCCTGCCCTGTGCATTTCCCACAGGAATGTAAATTACTTGTTCATGTAAATTTTTCCAGAGGAGAAATGAATCAACTTGAGCCAAACATGTTTTTTAACTACCAAGCAGTTTATTAGTTTTATTCCCATCATTTACTACAGGTTAACTGGAAAAAGACCCAAGGAGTGCAACATCTTCATGGTGGTCCTTGGCCCATAGAAGTTTCATGGTACAACTTTAGATCTGCGCTGAGAAAACTCAGCTTCCCATAATTTCATTTTTAAAATTTATTTTTATTTTTATTTTTATTTTTAATAGGATGTTCTTGTAGATCCAACTAATCACATTCTCCTCAAAGGTGCAGCCTCTAACTCAGATGATGAATGGCTGAATGGATGAAATAAGATATCAGAGGCCAGACCAAGCACAGTCCTAATATGGAATGAAACACACCAAGTAAGAGAAATTAGTGAAGAACAATAAATAATAATAATTTTTAAAAACCCAACAAAACCCAAACTTAAAAAAAAAAAAAAAAGCCTTTTGTTAGAGAACATTCAGTCAAGACTCTGTCAGAGGCTTTTAAAACTTCAGACACATTTATAAAAACTATTTCAGCTATCTTGGCAGTGCTCATCATTCACAGAGAAAACAAGTACATTGTTAGTCTGAAGTGCCAAGAGAAAAAAGCAAGAAGAAAACACACCTGACAACTGAGACACCCTGAAAATATCCATATGATGCTACAATGTTTTAACCTCCTAATTAATCTTCATCAGGGCAATTTTGAAGCAATATACCTAGTAGACAAGAGTGTTTATAGGTTTTGTAGTTTCGAGGCTTTTAACAGAAATTCTTCAATGGTTCCTCAATTAGAACAAATATTGACCCCTCCTTTGAGCAAGACAAAACTGAAGAGTGGAATCAATTAAACATATCCTCTCACTGCCAGTCCAGGTAGAAGAGGTTTCCAATCGATCCTAAAGGAGTAGTGATTGGTGAAGAAGTATCACTGCCCTTCTTGTTCTCTCAGGGTAAAGGAGTTTCAATATTCCCTCAGCTGTTTTGTAGACTATTTTCTTGAGGAAATGATGCTTTTACTGCCCTGATAAGCATTTCAGCTGGAGTCTAATTTAATCTAAATTTGATGGGGAGATGGAATTCACTTAGGTTATAAATTCTCACTCCTGTGCACAGGAGAACATATCTGAAAAAAGAAAACCAAACCAAAACAAACACTGAACTGCAAGCTTGGTCTTTGTTGGATATGTTCATTTACTCATTTTGTTTTAGCAGCAGAGTAATTCAGCATCAGTATAGACTTAATTTATAATGATTATTTATTGCTTTTGAAATTAATGCCTAACACTAAGAAATCTAAAATTATTGAGTAGTTCCTGGAGTTCTTAAGTAATAAAGTGAACTGTTAATTTTTCTCTGACTCTCATTTTCCCCTTTAAATTTTAAGACATTTATCCAGTCTTGCTAGTCACCAGGCAATATTTTATTTTGCTTTTGGAAAGGAGTAAGCCTGAATAACTGAGTGGCCACTGTACTCATCTGAACACCAAACCAACCTTAATCTACACCAGAAATATTGAATGGATTAAAATCTCATAATGTTACATAGTTAAAATTTATATGTCATGAGGAAACAGAAAAGCTGAAAGTTGCAGTTAAAACACAAGATCCAAAATTTTTCTTAGATTGAGATCCTGTATTGCTGCATTCAGTCTGGGCTCACAGGTGGCTGTGTCTCACGCTAAAGTAAAGAAAAGGGAAAAAAAATCATCAAGGTGTTGTTCATCCACTTCATCTTCACTAGTTGCAGAGGTGGATGATGTTCTCACTTAGTGTGCCACATGCCACTCATGGGGTTGTAAACACTCACATCAAATGCAAATAGTAACAAATGATTCCCAAGGTGCCTGTCCCTCGGGGTACCCACTCTCTTCACTGCAGTATCTGTGTGTTTTCAAATACAAATATTACATTTGTGTTGGAGAAGCTGATGGAAAACAAAATCTCACTTCACATCTGGTTTCATCATAGACAGGTCAGTATTGTCAGACTTATATTTTTATTTCTTAGCCTGAGGTATTGTCCTTTTCCATTGGGTTGAGCAGGTTTTGTCCTGGAGCCAAACCAGAAGACAGTGACAAAACCCACTCTTGTGTTTGGTTGTTTGGTGGCTGTCAAACTGTAACTGAGATTTTTTGACAAAATGTCTGTGCCTGTTGGGGCTTTCAGATGTAGGAGACTCCTGATAGCTTTGCAGCATGGGCATTAATGTAGTGGGCAGTTCAGCTTTCCTGGCTGTTACTTTCTGTAGTATCAAGATGTGATGAATAAAAAATTGTCAATTACTCCCTCTCTCTCTTGAGGCTTTTTTATGCTTAACAATAACTACTGATTCTGACAGAACTAGCTGGAACTCTTCTCAAATGAAATGTAATTTATGGGAGGATTGTAAGTGTCTCAGTGCTAGATCTAAATTATATAGCATGCATGATTGAGCAGGGAAGAATAAGACACTGTCTTCTCTGTCCAGGAGGCAGAGTTATTTTGTCCTGTCCCTGCTGCTACAAGGATCATATAATAATTACAATGTTTAATCTATTCAACAATCCAAGCTGGTCCTGGCCCTCAAGCTGTCATGCTTCCTGCAGTCTTACCTTTGAATACAGTGGGAAGTTCATGTCAGTCAGTGTCTGAGGACATGTAAGGTGTGACTGTGAAGACACCCAAACCCCAAGCACTTGCTCAGTTCTGCTCAGTTCTGCTCCCCTCACTGGGAATTCATTTACTGCATGAACTTGATCAAAACCTTTGTTTGTCCATGCCTGTTTAAAAATATTATTTCAATGATTTTGACAAAGGGATTATAGAGGAGAGGAGAGAAGAAAGAAAGGGAGAGAGGAAGAGGAAGGAAACGAGGAAAAGCAAGCAGATATAAAGTGTCATGTCAGATAATCAAGGGATCATAGAAACACAACAGTTTGGGCTGGAAGGGACCTTCAAAATCACCTTGTGCCAACCCTTCTGCCATGGAAAGGAGCACCTTCCACTAGACCAAGCTGCTCAGAGCCCCATCCAGCCTGGCCCTGAACACTTCCCAGGATGGGGTAGCTACAATTCTGTGGGCAACTTGTGCCAGTGTTTACCACCCAAACAGAAAATAACTTTCTAATATCTAAAATGAGCCTGGCTCTTTTCAGTTTAAAGGCCTTCCTTCCATATTGTCTGAGCACTAGATTACCTTGAAAAAGGCCCTCTCCATCTCTCTTATAGACACCTTAGGTACTTGAATGGTGCTTTAAGGTTACCTTAGTGCCTTCTTTTCTCCAGGTGAAATATGTCCTATCCTGTGGTATTACATTATATTTAAAAATAGAGGGATGGATGTATAAAACAGTCTTTCCTGAGTACTCAGGCTGGTTTTGTAACAACATTAGGTTCTCCTTTTCCTGTGGTAACAGAAAGGCAGTGGGTGAGAAGCACCTGGCCCTTCTCTCCTGTTTCTTTTCTGGCGCACTCCAGAGGAGCAAGTATGAGCTTCTCACAGGACAGGACAGAAGTGATTCTGGAGAAGGAGTAACTTTGACTGGATACAGATCCATCCATTGCATCTGATTAGCATGCAATTTTAAGGATTAAGAATAAACATTGCAAAGATCTTGAAAATCCAAGATAAAATTCAAAATAAATCAACAAAAAGCCAAGACAAAATAACACAACAATTAATTTTAAAGACAAGGAAAAGGTCATAGATCTTATCTGTTAGACTGGCTACCAGTGAAATCTCATTTGAAGATGAATGTACAGTGTTGGTCACTCCTGTGCAATCAATGTTAAGAAATGATTTATTGACATAAGGAGAGGAAGGAATATATAAATAGGTTAATATGAAAACAGAGTAGAAGACAAACCTTTAAAAATCTAAACAGTTTGGCTTTAAAGGAAATAATCATGGTTAAAGGGCATAAGTGCTGCCTGTAAAAAAGAAGGGGGTCGCAGGGAGAAGAAGAGAAAAATATAATACAAAAACCCCCAAGCCCTTATAAAGTAGCTGTGAATATAATTTCACTGAATATAAAAGGTTTCCAGTCACCAAACACTATGGTCTAAAACAACTTTCTTGTTGGAATAAAGGGAAGTGGAAGCTGAGCTTGCCTCAAGGTGTTGGTTAGTGATTTAGTAACTGAGGTTACAGGACTCTCTACTCTGCAAGCTAAGATATCCCTTTCAATCAAATATCATACTTTTATACAGACCTGTGTTTTCAAATCCAAATTTGATTCTCATCATGTCTCAGAGAAGTGACCTTTTCTCCTTTCAACAAATCTTGTCCACCTCTATTAAAATAAAGGTCAAGAATAAGGAATAAAAGTGAGAGTGAAAGCTGCTATTGACTATTTATTAAAATGGTCATAGTCTGGTATGAGTGAAGAAGAAGGAACAGAAACATTCACAGATACAAGCATAACAAATTTCACAAGTACATTGAAATCTGAGAGTTGCTTCAGAGAAACTCTCTTTCTCATACAAAAGAAAAGTATGATTTTTTTTTTCTGCAAAGATATTCATAACTTAAGTTGCAAAATACATTAATGATTTGGTTAAGCTTCATCTTCAAATAATTTTGAAAATCAAAGATCCATTTGCCTTCCAAAATCAGAAGCCTACTTCATTTCAATACTTTAAAAAGAAATAATTTAATGTTTATGCTGCTGTTTCTAAGAGCACATTGAATCAGGGAGGAAAAGCTCTGAATATGACTTGAAATATTCCTAATCCTTTGCAACTAAAGAAAATTTCCATTTACACTATTTTCAACCTAGACTAAGACAGTTCAATATACAAAGAAGAAAATTACAATGCTTTCTGAAAACATGTACATGCCTGCATGATATTATGGCTATTGTTTTGTCACTTAATGTAGGCACACTGGACTTGCAAGTTTCCATCTTTATCTCAGGATCTGAAATATTAACCTCCTTTCTAAATCAATCATCAGTGAATATATATGATTTACTGCCCAGTCTTGCATGCAATGCCATTAAATTCAGTCTCTAAAGCTGAGATTTGGACTCATAGTTAAATATTATGCCCACAAGAAACCATGGAGACTCTGCAGTGTATATTCTACCAACAGCCAAATTTCACCTGAAATTTCATCCACTGAAATGCATTATTGCCTAATTTCTTTAAGCCTTAGACCACCACATCGTGTTAAATATTGCAACTTAAGAAAGTTACAAAGAAAATATGTCCGTTTCTGTCCACTAGTCCCTGCGACTTCAAAGTATGACCAAAAGGCAACAGAGCTTTCAGAAAAGGAACAAGCTGCAGTTGAAAACTGTCAGCTTTCATGTGCTAGACATGAAATTGAATTACCTTCTTGAGTTTGATTTCACTTCCCTGAGACCAAAACAGAGTGAAATCTGTAGTTGTTGAGAGAAAAGACTCATCAACACAACAAAATGGGAAAATAACCCTGAAAATAGTGCTGAGGTAAAAGCCCTTCCACTCCTGCTTATCCTTCCAAATGGCTGGGGGTGAGAAAGAACATGTTGCTAACTGTGTAAAGAGGCACAGATTGAAAATTGCTTAAAAGCCTGTGCACAGTAACAGGGTGGATTTTACCCAGCGGCACTCCAAGAAAATTATTGTAATTGCACTTTTTAGTTATTACCAACTTGGTCTCCAGGACCTTGGTAAGTGCCATTAGACATATGCTGTGGGACTGTTCTCAGCAAGCAAAGAAGACACCAAGTCATTTAAAAATATAAGTAAGTGAGGAACACACTGGGTGGGAGCTTTTTTTTTTTTTTTTTTTTTTTTTTT
>VWZN01007711.1:228437-242719 GCA_013396955.1 Regulus satrapa
GAAACAGATTTGGGCTATATGCAAGTCCTTTGGAGTCAGGAACAAACAAACCAGTCTGAACAGAGCTGATTTACACAGAGCAGATTTGCACAGCTGCTTTGGGTTCCCCTGGATGGAGCTGGGACCACTACACACATCTAATAATAACCCCCTATGATTGCTAGTTCTGTTTGGGGGCTGTTTAGCTGGACAAACACGTAATTTCAATGGCAATTTCTGCACTCCTGGATGTATAGACATCTGGCATTTCCCAGGTACAGAATGTACTATACAGCCAGCTCTTAGCTAGACTCAGCGGGATTATTGCTGCAATTTTCTGTTGTTTCCCTCTATGTGTGGCTGTCTCATATGAAAGGACAGTAGTAGAGTGTGCTTAAGAAGATATGAGCAATTTTCTGCTCTGTCCTTGACCCTCCCACATCCCCTCCCGTGTCCCCAAACAAATAAAAAATAGAAATCCAGTCTCAATGCCTCTCCTTTCCACAGGAGTTTTTGCCAAATACGGCCAATACATAGCTTTGTGAAGGAAAATTGGTGGGTTAGAAAAAACATCCAAAATTTACATCCAAAATCCAATCCAAAAGCAGATGAACATGAATATTTTTAGCAGCTGTGTGGAGGTAGAGTGGGCTCCATGACAGCTGATTTTAAAGGCACTATAGTTAAGCAAAAACTACAAAATTATCAGAAATAGATGGTCATCAGTTCTCAACTTTTCTCACAGAGGAAGAGAAATTCCTTTCCCTTACACTTTTTTTTTCCTTTCATTTTTTCCTTTCCTTTTCTTTTTTTTTTTTTTTTTACTACATTTACCATTAAAAAAAAAAAAAAACCCCAAAAAAAAAAAAAAAAAAAAAAAAAAAAGAGCAGAATTAAGACATAGTATGCTCTACTAATGCTGCTTTGCCATACAAAATCAAAATCAAGAAAACTCCACTAGTTTTGGTGTTGCAGAGTTAATGTCACTGTGTAGCTGTTTTGGATTTGTGTTTCTCAGATGACCAACAATTTAACAATAAACAGTTTCTTCTCATTTATTTCAACCCCTTAATGTAGAGTTTGATAACACCTTCAGGCTGCCATCTTTCATCACAGAAGTTTGCTCATGAAAATTTCTAGAAACAAAGTTTTAAACACTTGACCTGCTTCTTTACTCAGCTTGCTAGTTTTGTGAAACTTTTAGGAAAGTAAATATCTTTGTAATCTCTGTTTCTTAAAAGGCTTGTCACACATTGGAACAGGCTGCCCAGGAAAGTGGTGGAGACATCATTCCTGAAGGTATTCAAAAGCTGTCTAGTTTAGACCCTAGGGAATGTGCTTTAGTGGTGAACTTGGCAGCGCTGTTTTAAAGGTTGGACTTGATGAGACTCTTAGAGATCTTTTCACACCTCAATGTTTCTATGATTTTTTTGAGGGGAAAAAAAACCAAACCCCTGAAGACAAAAGGGACATGGTCTACTTAAGTGACTGACCCCAGGGAGAATTTCCTAATTTAAGCAAATCCTTGTTGCTATTATTCCAGGGGTAACATTTTTTTCATGTTTCTAGGTTTGTCATAGGGCTTAGAAAACCGCTCTCTAGTATGTTTTGTAAAACTTGGTGAGGTAAGTGAGTTATAAGAAAGGCCACGTCTTTCCCTTCTTTTTTTTTCTTTAGCCTTTCTGCTCAACTGCCTCGCTGATGCAAAAAACAATTCTGCCTCATACAATATAATGTAAAATATTGCTCCTTCTACAAACCTGAATTTCTTGTGACCCAGGAGTTATGAACCTTTTTCTCTCCATATGGGCATTTAGAAATTTTTGTATTTTGTCCCCAGCTGCCTGTAAGACCAGTAAGACTACAGGTATTTATGAATCCTCTAGCCTTTCAGTCAAGTTAGATACCTTCAGCCATTACTCCTAAAGTTAATGCTGAGATGAGACTGAAGGCAAGCATACCCTTTACATCAGGGCTGAACAAACCTGGGTACTTTGGTAGTGCACTTAAATCATCCATTTAAACCACATATTTGAAGTGAAATGTTAGAATGAAGTTGGGGAAATTTTCACTACCTTCATGCTCATTTATCACTTGTAAGTGGATTTTTCCCTTTCCCGATACCACATTTAACTCCATGGTCCTCCTGATGAGAGTAAAAATTTAGACATTTACACATAATTCTCCCTGCATGCAGCTTCAATCAAGATCTTTCTGGTAAATCTTTAGAGGATTCTTAAATTTAACTCAATCTGCATCCACTCTGTAAAATCTCTTCCGGTAGCAGCTGCTGCAGTAATGAAGCCTCTTCAGGGACACCTTGAGACAATAGCATCCTCAGAACTTTGAGGTTGGTTTAAATGATATGTTTTGATTTCCTGAGCAGCTCTGTGATAGTTAGGATGGCAATTTCAGTATTCCCAGTCTAATTCCACAGAGAGCAGTCATTGCAGTCCTAAAGGTGGAACTAGAAATCTGCAACTGCTTTCCCTGTTGCTGGCAATGGTAATCATCCTGGTGGTCAAATCTGGCCCAGTCTGGGGAATTTTCAAGAACAAACACACAGATATAGGCATAAGAAAATATATGAGAAAGCACAATATATTACTAAGATAACTCCAGAAAATTATTATACGTACATTTAGGGGCACTGGGAATACGGAAGTATTCACTGTAATTGCTTTTCACTACAAATTTATTTCAGGAAGATGAGAAGGTTGAAATGAAGGGCTCTTGTAAAGAGCCTATTCACTGGGAGTAAAAAAGCTAATTTTGTAGTAGTGTCTCATCACTACACTATCTGTCTTTAATATATTTTGAAAATTTTATTTATTTATTTACTTATTAAAAAAAAAAAAAAAAGTGGTTAAGGAAAATACAATGAAAACTCCCAGAGCAATCCCATGATTCCTTTTACCATTTTCTCTAAACTAGGCATGGAGGATCTATCTATAATGGATTGTTCCACAAGAAATTAATATTTCTACTGGCTTTTAAAGCAAGCAAGTAGCCATCATCTGTACTATTTGGAAACCACTGGAAACAAGATACAATGTTCCTTACTGTGGTGATGAAAATTCAGGTTTAAACAAAGGTGTGGAGCTAATTCAAACTTTATTTCATGCAGTCAGTTGTGTATATGGCATGCAAAAATAGACACACAAAACATGTCGCCACCTCAGAAATTCCCACACTTCTTCAATTACGGTAAGTAATTAAAATTGATCTGGTGGTAAAGCTTTCAACCACTCATGGCCACTTTTAATGTCATCTTGATAACAAACAGAGATCCTTAATTCAGGAAACCATATGTTTAAAGAAAAATATTTGCTGTTATCCTTAATATGGTGGACTTAGTATCTCCTTTCACAAAATAATTCACAGGGACTAAATCCTTTCATAGAACTTTGTTGTTGTGCAGATTTAATTATTTATGGCTAGTCCTGAATTATAGACATTCATGGAATGGCGCAGATATTTAGGAGAAACTGAACTAATGGTATAAAATTGTACAAAGGAAATGGGAAGCTTTAGGATTAAGGTTGTGTTACTGTGTGGGCTCATTGTATGCAATATGCACATATTCTCCCTGGGAAAATCAGAAATTGTAGGGCAATGACTGGGGAACTCCCCCTTAGATTTATACCCTTTTCTTGTCCCAGTTGGAATAAGCAGTGCCCAACATAATTCACATAAGCCTTTTGAATCATGGCATGAATATCCACAGCCTGGGTGGACAACTCCTCAGATATATGTTTGATCATTAGATGCTCTTCCCCCACATCCATGAAGAATGATCTGGCATGTCTTAGAAGGTATCAAAAGCAAAAAAAGACCCCCCCAAAGTGCCCCCAGACTCATTTCTGAGGCTTTCCACCAGAGAATAGAAAACTCCCCCTCCACAGGGAAGGTGCCTGGGCATTCCCACGGAGCCTGAGCGTGCTTTAACCTGTCAGGCTTTGTATTTCTTCCCCTGTTCCAATGGATCAAGACCATCAGACCAACAGAGAACTAAATTACAGCAATCAAGTCTCATAATGAGATCCACAGGTGATTATATGTTTTTATTCTGCAGGCATTTGGCCACTTATCTTAGCCTCGTAAACTCTGGATGTATGCAGGGATTTTCCTAAATTGTATTATCTGAGTCGTACAGTTTTCTGCATGACTTTCCATCTATTATACAAAGAGTTGAAGCCCCAGCACTTCTAAGGCACCGATTTAATCTAAAACCGTCTGAACTTGTATTGATGCATTCTTTTGAAATTCTGAATTTCCTTGAAAAGCTAAGCAGCCATCTCAGACACCACCCTTGTCCCTTCAAATTAATAACAATCATAAATCCTTTCCAATGAGCAGAGATACAGTACCCTCAGAGCTCTACCTTCATTTTTCCTCTCTGAACATGAACAGATGCCTTATTATTAACCACTGAGGAGAAAGGGAGCCCTGAAACATCTAGATACAGAATATTGCAGTAGATGACTGGGGACAGCTTGATACAAATGTTCCCTCATGGTCAAGACTGACAAGCTGGTTTACAAAAAATCGTGTGCTCAGTTTTCACAGTGAGACTACAATTTGCTGATACTTCTGGAGAGAGCTCTTACTACTTGGAGATTTTTAAACAAGTACTTAGCGTGAGGCACAACACAGTGTTGCCATACTGTGGCAATAATGATTCAGATTGTGCTTGTGTGGAGATGAGGGGATTGACACATTAATAGGTAATATTTATTCCCATATTTATGCTGAAAAAATTTCATACAAAGAACAGGAAAAAGCAAATTAGCACCTCTTGTGCTTGCTATTTGAGATATGGGTACAGCAAGAGGTAGAGTAGCAGATAGATTTTTTCAAGAAAAAAAATTGTTGATTTTGTTGTGAGACATGATTTCATTTTGATTTCTTCTTTAGATAAATAAAAAAAAAATCCAAACCCAGCAAACAAAACTCACTGAAAAACAGTCAGTGTTTGGTTGGGGTTTTTTTTGTTTTGTTTTGTTTTGTTGGTTTTTTTGTTTGTTTTTGTTTTTGTTTTTTCTGTTTGGTTGTTTTTGTTGTTGTTGTTTTTGGTTTGTTTTTGGTTTTTTTGTTGTTTTTTGTTGTTGTTGTTGTTTTTGTTTTGTTTTGTTTTGTTTTTTAATTGTATCTCTTGACAATTTTTCTGGAAATAACATAGCACTGGAAGAAGTTCCTACAGGGTATAAGCTTAAACATGGAAGTGATGCCTGTCCCAAAATTTTTCCTCAAATCTTCATCCTCTTGAGTTGCATGATTGTTTGCCAGAAGACTAAGAAGGTTATCCTTTGCAAGAAATCAGTAGCTCTTTGGACTGCTAAATTCAGACTGCCTATATGCTGAAATTTTGTCTTATCTAGAAAATCCCACAGAAACAAATGTATATGAGGTCATAGAATCATAGAATTGTTAAGGTTGGAAAAGACCTTAAAGATCCCTAAGTCCAACCATCAACCATGCACTGGGACCATGTTCACCATTAAACAATGTCCTCAAGTGCCTCATCTAAATGTTTTTTTAAACACAGCAATGATGACTCCACCACCTCCCTGGCCAGTGTGCTGCAATGTTTTACAGCCCTTTCCACTAAAAAAATAAAATCCTAATATCTTATCTAAACTTCCTCTGGTGAGATATTATTTATGAAGTGATGGGGCATTGCAAAAAGGAGTGAGACCAAGGACATGACCCAGTCCTTACTACTAGCCCTGGGTTCACCAAATAGAGGAACACAGTTGTGATCACAAAGGCCAAGCAGTGCTGATATCCCTAAAATTTCATACATAGCGTGTTCCTTTGCTTAATACTGATGCACAACATGAAGGTTGTCTTGTAAAAGATCCTCTTTCACCTAAACTTAGGTGTACATTAGTAATTTCTGGGGAACATTTGGATACTTGCAAATAGAGATTTGTAACCTTGTTTGTCATCGTCTGCTCACATTTAGACTATTTTCTTATTTATAAAACATTTGCCATGAGGGCATAAAAAAAATCAATTTTTAAACTGCATTTTATGTTCGGATAAATAAATACATAAGAATTACTGAAAAAGCCAGGGGCTTGGCATATTCCTAAGCTCCTAAGCCCAAGAGCAGAATTATGCTCATAGTTGCATCACCACAGTACTGAGTAACCAAATAAAGACTCAGTCTGCTGACATCTAAAACCTACCAACAAGACAGTGCAACTATGTGCTCAGTTAGAGTGAATATATGGGACTGAGTCTTGGAGGAATAGCCAAGGCCAGTTTTTTTTTATTTGCTTGTAAAGCTTCTAGCACAGTTCAGCCATGGTATAAAGAACCATTGCCATTCCATTAAAGAAGTCTGACAGTAAAAAAATCCTGTGCAAATTGAAAGAGAGATGATTGCTACAGCATTAGATTGTTCCAAAATCTACAGATACACCTACCAAAAAAAAAAAAAAAAAAAAAAAAAAAAAAAAAAAAAAAAAAAAAAAAAAAAAAGAGAGAAATCAATAGCGAAGTGAACTTCAAAACCTCAAAGTATTTGTTTATAAATCCATGACATTCATCTTTATTAAAATAAAGGAGGATGCTAAAAGCACAAAATTATGATGTGTCAGTTAATCTAACAAACAGCTGCATGCTCTTTTCAAATCCTTGCTACACACTGATTTCTGTGACTGAATCGAGAGCAAACAAAACCCATCAGGAGTGCAAGCATATGAATCTATTAACAAATGAAGGATGAGTCTGGAGCAATAAACAAGAGAACATACGTGTATTCAAACCGGTGAGCCCAAGTTCCTGGGAAAAGAAAAAAAAATAGGAAGAAAAGCAAGTCAGCAAGTGATCTGAAGTGCTGGAAGATATATAGATTAAAAGAAATAAGTAGGTAAGCAATCTAATATTAATTTTAACAGACTGAATTTGAAATATATTTCTAGCCTCTCAGGAGAATGACTGGAATTTCAAAGATGCTTCAGTGATAGCGCTGGCTCAGCCACAGTCTAGACTATTGAACTGTGGAGTTGTTATTTGAACAATTGTATGTATTCCAACTTGTCCTCAAAATAAACCCCCAAAAAACAACACCTCAATGGCCACCAACAAAATCCAAGTCCCCAAACTGATTATTGCACTGCAGAACTCATGTTCAACCCATGTCTCCACTTCTGAATTCTTTCTCAGAACCTGCTCTGCATTTTCATTTGACTCTGCTTGTCAAGTCCACCTATGTCTTTACTTATATTGGAAATTTCTTTAAGCAAAGTCTCTTTCTACATAGTTTCTTTTTCTACTGAAGAAATTTCTGTATTTCTGGCATGCTGTGGTTCCTGTTTCTTTTTTCTGAGCAATTGTTGGACTTATATTAATATTTGATTTTGAGTGGAAAGTTGCTAGCAATTGGTATACTCTGTGGACAATAGTTCATCCAATCTTCCATTTTATTTAGATCCATCTGAGAAAAAGTTTATTGTAATACTCAAAATGAAACATTTTTCTTCCATTAGTGAATATGCAGGTAAAATTGGAAAATAAATCCTACAATTGCCCCATGCTCTTTCCTATAGAGAAAAATACATTGAGGCAGAATTTGCATGTGAAATCTGAGTAAATTTTAGTATAAGGTATAAGGTGGTAGTAAGGCCTGCTCATTTTGAGGAGAGAGTCTCCTCGTCTTATGAACAGTGGTACTCAGAAAACTCTGTCAGAAGTGATGGTATAAGACTTCTCCACAGGTAAGGTAAGTAACACACTGCCTGAAAGAAGTGAGATTTTTGAGTTAAATTAGGAAGTCTTTGGGGCATCTGCTGACTGAAGCTGGAACACTATTCTGCGGTAAGTACAGACGGCAATCTATCTAATTCACAGTGTAGACAGAAAATAATCAGCTAAACCAGATGAAATTTCTTTAAAAGCTTTCTGTTTTTCCCCTAGAGGTAAATTTTCTTAGCATATCCTTAGAAATCACCTATCATTCTGAAAATACCAATTCAACATTTAAATCACTTTTCATGTAATGCTTGCTTCAATTCTGCTGCAATTTCAGATTAAGAGTCTGAACTCACAGTTGCACAGTTCTCCTGAAGGCAAATAGGTAGGAAAAGTTGCCCAGGGAAGCTGTGGATGTGTCATCCCTGGAATTGTTCAAGGCCAGGCTGGATGGGGCTCTGATGAGAAGGTGTCCCTGGTCGGGTAGAAGGTGTCCCTGTTCTGATTGGAATTAGGTGATCATTAAGGTCCCTTCTGATCCAAACCATTCTATGATTTCATGGAACATGAAGCCTGATGAAGTCCTATGGAAGTGCAAAGTGTTGGTTAAGCACAGACAGACCCTTCCTAATCTTTCTTGGACAGCAAACCCCTCAAAACAAAATGTATAGATAATAATGATGGAATTCACTCAGAAATTCAAATAATTTAGGTGGCTACAGTATAGAGGTCTATAATGGAAAGACTTGTGAACATTTCTGTTAGTTACTGAGGATACAAATCCTCTAGATTTTAGGAGTGTTGCCATAATAGTAATGAGAATGAACCTTTGGCATTATGAAGAACTTGAGTGCTTGGCTATGGGGATTTCTTTAAATAAAATATGTTTTAATACACCAGAATGAAAGGTCAGCATTGAGGAGTAAGACAAAGTTTATGCAATTCTTACTGCACAAGTACAAGGCAAATTAGAATATGACAATGCTTCATTCTGAGACTAAATAAAATAAAATAAAATTTCCTTTTATGGTGAAGCATAGCCACAACGTGTTTTTCTCCTTCCTTCTTCCCAACCAGTGTTCTTCAGTGGTGCACAGGGTGAAAACTGCTTCAAAGGGATTCTTCCTCCTCAAGCCCCTTGCTGTGGAGGCTTTTCCTACCACAGTCCATTCACTTTCTGCATTTGTGTTGCAGACCTACTCAAGGTCGTTTTCATTCCTTCTCTGCTCAGCAATTCTCTGAGTGTTCCAAGGGAAAATCTCCCTCCTTGCAGCAGTTTCTGCAGCAGGCAGAGACACCAGCAGTATTGTGTCCTCCTTCCAGCACTACTTTTTATTAGACTAATATGCTTAGTATACATTCTACCAAATCACTTGATAACAAATCAAATAGACCACTCACAATCCCCGTCTAGAAGGTCACTTGTGTTCTGGAATCTCCTAATATGTATTGAACTACAAATTGTTTGGAAGGTGAAATTTCTTGTCAATAGATACCGGGTCCCATCTGGTTTTGAGAGCAGTTATTCAAGTTATATTGACTACACAGATATAAAGTCAATCAAATCAAGATAAGGACAAATATTTTCCAGTGTAAGTTTACAGTTATAGTAGCATTTTCTTTTTTAAGTGTCTCTTCAATTCTCTACATTTCACTCCTCTCTTCTTACTGAAATATGAATATTAATACTTTTGTTCCTGTTTACCTGGCACACATACTGCAGAAATCAATGTTCTACTCAAGGCAATTATTCAGCAGGTATAAATGCTTCTTCATACAGCTTGTAGCCATTTTCTGTGGGATTTTTTGTTTGTTTGTTTACAAATTGCAAACCAGTAGGAAAGTGTTACAACTTCAATCACAGTTAATTCTACAACGTTCAAAAAAGGAGAGAGGGGGGAAAAAATTCAGTAAGAGAAATCTGAATGTATGAAGTGCTAAATGCAAAAGTGGGTCAGATGTTGTGTGTCTGTGTGGGGAAATCAAACTGGTGTTGTATTAAGGCACTTTGTCATTTAAATGGCACAAGGTGATAGAAAGAGAAAAGTATAAGCTGTAGTTCTTCCAAGCAAAAGAAACATCCTTTAGAGCTCAGTAAAGCTACAGTGGGCTTTGAAATTCTTACACAAGATTCATTTTCTTCAAGCATAATATGCTTCCATTTCAGCATAACATGAGCAGTAAACAACACATGTAGCTTAAAACAAAGAACACTCCTGGAACAGGGATGCAGTTTGCCTTCTGCGAGAGCAGACGATATCGCCCGCCAAGAGAATAAGCTTTTCTCTACTATTAAGATGCTAAATTTGAATGCCAATGCTTGAGCTTGATTGTTTAAAATTTTCCCTCAGCAGAAAAGTGCAGAGTGCTGCTCCTTTTGCAGAATTGTACAGCAGTAGTACTGCAAATCTTTGTCCTCTGACATAATTTTTCAGGGAAAAAAAACCCAACAAAACAAAACAAAAAAAACAAAGAAAAAAAAATCTGGTTTGCCTTCTTAGGAAACAGAGGGGGTGCCAGATCATTCAAACCTAAAGGTTGTGTCTTAAATCTCTAAAATTGTGATTTCAATTTTTTTTTTTTTTCCCGAGAGAATACTTTGCTTTATCATCATATTTTCAGGGAGACAGAATATTTGTCATAGAAGAGACAAAACATTAGTATAAGTTCTTTCTGCAAAATTCAAGCAGATACACTCTATTCTACTTAGCATGAGAAGTAAGCTAAGCCATGCAAAATAAGAGGTACTCATAGGAGATTTTTGTAAGCATTTTCACTGATATTTGGTTGGAGGGTCCAAGATAATAATTTTCTCCCTGTTTCCACTCCAGAATTAATTTCTATCTCTTGTCTCTCTGCAAAGGCCATTCTTTTCAGAGGTGTCTAATACATAATATGCAGCTTTTTTACCCAGACTCAATTAATGACCTGCAATTCATTTATGTAATCAAGACTCAAACTACCTTGCCTAGATCAATAGTACTTAATTCAAGATGTTCTTGCATTTGAAAAAAATCATATCAATTTCTAATACAACACTTAATACTTTTAGATCTTCTGTTGAATATGACAAAGTCTTTGACTGTTGCAGGATTTGTGGATTCGGTTCAACATGGAGGCTACAAAAATAAAGGAAAAGACATAAATCTTTTTAAAAAAACCAAAACACAACATTCCTTCTCCTCCTAAAATTTCCCATTAAGAATTAAAGCATAGATTCCAGTAACTCATTAACCTGCTAATTTTCTAGAGTGTAAAGCAAAGTAAAAAAAAAAAAAAAAAAAAAAACCTGGACTCTGTTTTTTGGGGTTTTGTTTTGTTTTGTTTTGGGTTTTTTGTTGTTGTTGTTTTGGGGTTTTTTGTTTTTGTTTTTTTGTTTGTCTGTTTGTTTGTTTTTGTATAAAAGCCATTTTCCTTTTTTTGACTAAAAATAAATGATGAAAAAAATTATCTCCTAGACCTCAAAACACTTATTTATAAACTAATCGCAAAGGCTATTATATTAATACTAATGACTATGCAATTAATTGGTACCAGCACCAATTGCTAGGAGAGGCCTACATTGAGATATGTTCTTATCAAATGTTTTGGCTTTTTTTCCTAATTTTAGAATTATTGTAAGACCTGTCTTCTGTAATCCACGTGTTGGAATAACTTAATATAGCTACAAATGAGTTGACACTGGTGATGGGGCAGTGTCTCATGGAAGGACTCATTAAAACAGTGTCCCACAGGTCTCTGATATGTACATCTAGTTGAAGGCCAATTATATAGTAAGGTAGAGAAAAAAAAAATCCCTTTTTCTTCTGTAGTGTGACTGTGAGATAAGTTGGTGCACTTACAGCTTCCTCTCACTGCCTTCCCTTTTCCTTGGTTCCCCTTGGGTCATAAGCCTTAGGAGCATGTAGTTGTTAATAAGATTTTGGAACTGCAGCCTGCTCTGACTAATGGTTCCATTGGTGGTTATCACCCTCTTCAGGTACCTCAGCTACTACCGACAACCTTCTTAAACAGGCAAACAAAATAAATCCATCCTCCTTAATAACTGAATCATGGAATGATGGAATGATTTGGATTGGAAGGAATCTTAAAGATTAATTAATTTGAACGCCCCTGCCATGGGCAGGGAAAACAGCCCACACTGGTGTAGTGCAGGTTCAGGCTGCTGACAGGAATCAAACATTTCTGACCAAAATGTCATCAGAGTAGAGAAATTAAATATTAAAAAAACCAAAAAACCAAAACAAAACAAAACAAAATCTAATAGTTCTATTCCTTTGAATGTTAACAACCCCATTGTCAGTATTGTGTTCCAGAAGAGAGGAAACCCCAATTTGGGAATTCCCAGGTGCTGGGATCTGATGAAGAAATTTGAATAAGTGCTGTGGTAAAAGGAAAAAGCTTTGAAGAATACTACAATTTGTTTTATCAAACTAAATTGAGAGAAGAGGAGGATCAGAGCTTTGCTGGCACATCCACACACAGTTTAAACTTCCCGAACCAGCTGCCTTGTTTCACAAGAAACGTGTTTGCAGTTTACCCATTATGCCATAGAAAAGCTAATTCTGGGATATGCTGAGGTATGCAGATTAAATCTTTATTGTCACTGTCATCCTGTCTCAAGAAACAATTGTCTTGACCAATATCACATTTTGGGAACAGCAGAGGAACATCCGGCACCATTCTTAATGGAATTTTGGTTTTATTTATGAATAAAGGCAAGAAGTGACTTTGCTGAACTCCGTTCTACTTTTTATAAATTACTATTATTTACTGCTTGGCACAATACATAATAGGAAGAAAAGCATTTGCTTTGCTTAAATGAGTTCAGAATTGTATTATCTTGTGTGGTAAGAAAGAAAGCAGCACACTGAAAGTGTGTAATTAACTTGTACCATGAATGATGTGGTGGAATACAAAGCCCAGTGTACAGCTAATGTGGTGGATGTAAAATAATGTGTTTTCCTGCACAGCATTCTGGAAGTGTACATTATTCTTACCATTCATTGTTTCCTGAGTCATGGTGTTATTTGGAAAATAATTTGAGCCAAAACAAAAACCAAGCCTAAATCATAAGCTTTTGTGTGGGGAAAAAAAATATCAGTGAAAAGACAAATAGTGTTGTCCCAACCCCCCTTCTTTGTCTAGCGGTGCAAAGAATGTCAAGGACCACAGCATAGCAAATAACCCATTTGCAGCTTAAATGCTTGACTGTCCCAGGAGCCTCTTTGGAGCTGTCAACACAACCACTCTGGCTGCATCCCATTGGTTTTCTTTAGCCCAGTCACTTTGTATTAGCAATGTCACTCATGTTGTGCAGCAGGTCAGACAAGGCATGATGCTTTGTGTAATGTGAAGGAGCTGAAAGAAAATGTTCCCTGAAAAGAGTGGTGATTTTGTCCTTTCTTTAAGTACCTCAAACTAAAATATCCTCCCCATATATAGTTGTTGCTTTTTCTCTTTTTTTTTTTCTTTTTTTTTTTTTTTTTTTTTTTTTTCCCCTGAGGTTTTTTGTGGCAGNCTGTAAATAGCTTTTTCTTTTTTTTTTTTTTTTTTCTTGTCCCCTGAGGATTCATGTGGCAGTTTTCAACTCTGACCATGAAAGAATCACTGTACTCATCCATTTAATGCATGTCTGGGATGGAGAGTGGCAGACAAGAGGCAGCAACAGCACAACAGGAGTTGGAGAAGGAGCTCTGGGACAAGGACACCAGGACAACCCTCTGCAGACAGCTTCCTACAGAAGAATTCAAAACAGCCTGTGATAAATAGTTTTTTCCTTTCCTAATCCTTTTCCCAAAGGGACTAACTCACTTTCTACAGCATATTAGAATAGGAAAATCCAGCCAGTTACATATACAGACAAAATATATGAAACTTTGTGACTTTCAGTCTGACAAACACCTTCTGTCCTCCCACCTCTTATCTGCATATATCCACTTCTCCTGTTAGATGGAGTCTGTTTTTCATGTGAAAGGTGACTACAAAGAGAGAGCAAAATTATCAAATTCATAATGTTTCTTATTAAAGCATTGTTCAGAAAAAATTAAAAAGCAGTCAGAAAATATTCTTCAGGCACTGACAGGAATCTCCAGAGTGAATGCAACCAAAAAGAGCCACACCAGAAAGAAAGTGAAAAGCTACAACTTCTATCTCATTACCAAAATACTCCTTGGAGCCATCAACATACCAAGTATAGACAACAGTGAGAACTGGGCTATTCAAAATAAAAAACAGCTAATTTATTAAGATACAAGAACAAATAGGAGAGGTAAACAGGAATATTTCTCCTTTTCTCCTTTCATTTCTTTTTAATAAAAATATCAGTAAGGTTGTAGCTGCCTCATCTTCTGTGAAGACACTTGCAGTGGAACAGAAATAATCCTGAGCTGGTTTCTTCTCTCCAATTCTTACTCAACAACACATTTTTGTTTTTGAGACCAGAGGTTCTTAGTATAAACACCATACTATTATAAATAAAATCCAAGCCCCAAAAAGGAAAGGGTCTGTCTTTTCTGTCATATTAGATTAGTGCCATGGAAGACATTACTTTGATAAATAGAGGTAGTTTTGTGTTAGACTTCAGAAAAAAAAAAAAAAAA
>VWZN01007711.1:242829-254678 GCA_013396955.1 Regulus satrapa
AAAAAAAAAAAAAACCAAACCAACAAAATATCCAAAAGCCCAAATGAAAGCTAAACAAAATAGGCTCCACCAAAACTAAACTACTGATTTTCATGCTTGATCCAGATTGTGTTTACATTTTTCATTTACAACAGAACATAAGAAAAAAAAGAGCAAAAAACAAGCCAAACCAAAACAAGAACCCCAAACAAACAAACAAGAGGAAGTTCGACACAGCCATCCTCATTAACAGTATGTATCCATTTTCTGTGTGGAAAAGATGGCTGTGTGGGCCCACACCTTTCCAGTCTTTTGTTCTGCAGTAGTCAAGGACTGACAGACTTTTCAGACCACAGACAATACATAGTGAGCAGCAGGATGATTTTTCTCTTAGCCTTTCAGAGAAACAATCCAGGGCTTTCCATCATACTCCACCTCATGCTGTGGATCAAATAAACCTCAGAAAAGTCAACAATTTTGTTTACTGGGGCCTGGTTGAAGTGAAAGAGGCATTGTGCTCTTCTCATAACTCATTTTTTAGAACCACATATGGAGGGCAGCACACGGCTTTAATGCATGGCAGAAAATACAGGAAAATGCATCCACATTACTTTTGCATGCTATGACTGCAGCCTGTATTCTGGATTTAAAGGGTGGGCCTGAAAACTTATAAACAGACATGCAGTCTCTTGCCTTCTTTATGCCACTTAGAAAATACTCGGTCCTTACAACCTAGAATGAGTTTTTTAGCACCAATTTTTCCAAATAATGAACTGTCTTCACACTGGAAATTTGGATTGCTCTAAGAGGCTGAGTAGAATTAAAATTTGAAGTCCATCTCTCTTCTTCTTTCTCATAGAAATGTGTGTTATCTATAAAAAGATCAGTGATCCAGACAGTTCATTTTCTTTCCTTTTCATTAAAAATGACTTGGAATAAGACACTCTCAAAACCTCAAATGCAAAGAAACTTATTGCTTGTCAATCCTTATACACTAGAACCTATTTTAATCTCCAGACAAACAGTCCTCTGGCATTTTTAAATGCAAAATGGAGTGTGAGTTTGAGTAAAAAAGAGCCTGTGCCTGGAGGATTGCATTTGGGCTGCCTACTAATGCTACTTTGCATTTGCTTCATTACCACCAGGGCACAAATTGGGTCACAGGCTGTGTGTCAGTGCAGCACATTGCTGGCACACTGCGTCTGACTGCTTTGTTTTCCTGTCCACTGAGTCACACCTTTCCCTCTCCTCTCAATACCTGGGCAGCCAAGCAAAAAACCCACACAGAAAAGGAGTAGTGGCAAAACACACCCTTCTTAGCTAGGGTTGAGTCATTACCCATGTTGTATCCAAGCCTTATAAATTATATTTGTCTAACCAGAAGACTGGCATTTTGTTTTGCCAAAAATTTGAATCTAATCATACACCATGAGTTAGAAGAAATGCTGATTTTGGGTCCTTCTTTAGCCACTGAAGGAGTCATTCCTTCAGAAACATAGTCTTCCCTTTGATTTTAAAAAGGTGCTTTAAGTAAATATAATTAAAGGTCATTGGGAGAAACCTCTGGAGGTCTTTAACACAACACCTCCATCAGAAAGAAAGTCCAACTCCAAAGTTAAGTTGATTTCAGAAAATCTTTTCCAGACGATCTTCCAAAAGCTCCAAAGGTGGAGACACATCATTCATAATTCTCCTGAGGGAAAGTGTTTTCCTCATTTCCAGTCAGAATTTCCTTTCTTTAAGAAAGACTGCTGTCTCTAATCTTCCCTAATATCTCTAAGAGTTTGAATCTGTGATCGCTTAAATTTTTTTTTTTTTTTTTGATGGGTGTTCTTACAGCCACCTTTACTACCTTTCTCTTCTCTAAGCCAAGGGAAATTCCATTTCTGGCCGAAATTCCATTTCCCCAGCCTGACTGTATATACAATGCTCTGTAGACCCTGATCGCCTTTGCAACCCTCCACTGGATTGCCACTGGTTTATTCACAAAAGTAATGATAACAAGTAGTATGAGATCACCCTAAAGATATCTGCATTATCATCAACTCCCATATATGCAGGCAAGTTCTATGATAGGAAGGAAAATTAGCATTTGCAATTGTGCAGTTCATTCCATTTCTAAGGTACAGCTCTGTAGTACTGATCAAATTCTGTGAAAATCACTGTTTTTTCAGAATCTCACTAAGGCAGCCTTGCCAAGATCATCTAGTTTATCCTCCAGAAAAATTATGCCTTAAAATTTACAAAATTATCCCTGCTAAAAACAAAATAAAATCTAACTAAAAACTAAACAATCTGTTTTAAGAAAATCTGCAAAGTGCAACAGAGCTGGACAACTCTAAACATTGACTTTTCCATAAATTTGTGTGTATCTAATCTGATTTTTCACCATAGGTATGCCTGTACAACCAGTGAATAGTAAGTTTTCAAGGCATGGTAAATCAGGAAAAATCTCTATATCTGGATGGAAAATTTCTAATTGCTCCTTAAGAAAGTCAGAAGAAGCCCCCTAAAATTGTATGATGTAATATAGGTCAAGTATGACCAAGCGAACTCTCTTTATTCCAGGCTGTAGTCTTGCAAGCATGGTTAGCCAAGCAATCTTTACTTATCCATCCTGTTGCACTACATTTAATGAACTTAAATGCATGAGCATGAGTCAATACAAGAAGAAATACAGGTTATGATAGTAAAGATTCAGTTAAGATGGAAAATAGTTCCTCAGGACAATGAAACAATAGGTAATAATAAAAAATAGAATAATTCAGGAAGAAAATTGCATTGCAAAAAGGGAAAGCTACCAGATTATCCAGTTCTACATATTTTTATTTCTTATCTTGCTGAAGGATGTTTTCTCATAAGTATGTGTATACACATTATTGCTCTAATTTGAAATAGAATCATGTCTTCAACTTTGTAAAGTACTTTGGAGGGACAGTAATACTCAATTATTTTTATTTCTTTATATGACTTGTGAGATTCTCAGCTTTTTTTTTTTTTTTTAATTATTATTTTCACCTGAGATAATAGTTTTATGTGTGGTTTGGAGCTATAAACATGCAGATATGCACTGACATAGACATGCATGTGCATAAAGAAAGAACTGAATACATTGCATTATCTTTCCCTATCATTTGGATTTCAGTGTCAACAAATAGACACTCAATTATTAATATGCATACAAATTTCCTTAAATTACACCTTTAGCTATTTTTATGACAGTCCTGACAGTGTTATTACTGAGTAGAAGAGAACACCCTGCTGAATAGTATTTTCCTGCTTTTAGTATGAAACAAAGACAAAAGCTAGGGGAAAAAGAAGAGCTTTTATTTTTCTATATTTCTTTTGGTGATGTGCCTTTAATGCAAATATCTCATCATTTTCTACAGTAATAGTACCATTAAATGCCTTGAGATTATTTGTAAGAGAAAAGCATTACCTTGAGATTAAGACATAAAGTACTAAATGCATTTTTAGAAACAGAGAAGATTTCTCTGTAAAGAACTTAATGTTCCAAAGAAAGCTTTGTTTATTTGAAAGGTTTTATGGTTGTGCTGTTTTCTTCACTTAGCACCTTAATTCTCACAAACCATACGGCTGTCCAGATGTTTAAAATAAAAACCCCATTTGGGTATTATCAGAGATTACTGAGAAAAGATATACTGACATGATGTTTAGCCATGCAACATAAATTCTCTGAGCATGTAGTGCCCAATAAACACCCTATCCCAGATCTGATGCAACTGAACACATAAATCATAAAAACTAGGGAAAGGTCTCATAATACTATTTACCTCTAGCCAGATGCTTTCTGAATCTACTAACCAGGGTGATAATCCTTTTCTATTTTCCTATTTATTTTTATTTCTTCTCACTGAGGCATTACTGGGAAATGTGCTTACCAGGGGTGAATATGTTTCTGCCCAACCCAGATGCACTTTTCAGATGTTCTTGTTGCTTGTAATGCCTTGAGAATAGGGTTGACTAACATCTAAAATACATACATTCTCCTTATTGCCTGAATCTTTCGTCTCCTCTCCTTTGGGGTTGCCTAATATGCTCACCAAGCTATTATTGTTTTGCTTCAGATAGCTTGGCCCTCTTGCCGAGTTTCATTTGCTGTCACACAGTCACAAATTACAGCATTTACTTCATGCTACCTCCATTCCAAACTATCAGTTTGTGCTTGCTGAACTGGAGAACATGATGATGGATCAAGGCACATTTGCGCTAATCCATTGCAAGTTGATTCTCCAAAGATTGCAGCACAGTAGTAGTTTCTGGCATTTTCTTTCCATTTTAATTTACTTATGCTGTTTTCTAGTAATAGTTTTCTATCCCTATTTTTTTTCTTCTTTTTTTTTTTTTTTAATTTCTTTTTTTTTGTACAGCTATTTGCTCTCACTTTTATTCTGTGGCTTTTGACAGATCCTATGAAATAATGAAAAAAAAAATTAAAAAGAGGAAAATAGATATAAAGGTGATTTTTTTTCTGGTTATTTTTTGCCTTCATAAACAAACCTTTAAAGCCAGCCAGCTTTTCTGCAGGTGTAAATCACTCTGGCTCCATTGTGCACACCATTTCATGCCAGCTGAGGCTGCAATACAGTGAATACTTTGAAAAAGCCAGTGATATTGTCTAGACTTGAGTTTCATATGTATATGTGGATCTCCTAAAGGAATCAATTGCACCACATTATCTATATTAACTGAAAAACTGTATCTTCTGAGTTAAATCCTTTCAAAAATATTTGCTCCCTCATGTATGAGAATTCAGGTTAAAGTGGTCAATCAATGGACATTGCATAAAAATCCATCAGTATGTCAGTAGGAAAATACTGAAGGAATGGGTTGGTATCTATATGCTTCCTTAGTGGGTCACTGTGGCCACTCCACTCCTGTAGCTGCTGGATCTTCACAGGACAACAGGAGAGTTCTCCCTTCCTGAAGAATCCATTTTGAATGTTAACATTAGGAATATTCAATCTAAGGATCACAGGTAGACGTTGGGTCCTGCACTTGAGGATGAACAACCCTAAGTACCAGCACAAGTTGGGGGCTGACCCGCAATAGAGCAGCTCTGCTGAGAAGGACTATGTAGCCTTGGTGGGTGACGGCTGACCATGAGCTGGCAGTGCTCTGGTGGCTCGAGGGTCATGAGCATCCTGGGGTGCTTTGGGAAGTGTGGCCACGAGGTTGAGGGAGGTGCTCCTTTCCCTCTACTTTGCCCTAATCAGGTCATTCCTGGACCTTAAAGATCATCTAGTTCCAAGCCCCAGACATAGGAAGGGTCACCTTCCACTAGAGCAGGTCACCCAGGGCCCCATCCAACCAGGCCTTGAACAATTCCTGGAATGGGGAGCCCACACCTCTCCAGAAAATATATTTCCAGTACCTCATCACCACCATAGTAAAGAATTTTGGTTTTAATATCTTGTGATAGTGCACATACTTGTGTTTCTATGATCTAATCTAAATTTACCCTTCTTCGATGTAAGGCCGTTCCCCTTGTCCTATCACCACATGGACTTATGTACATGCCATTCAATCCATCCAAAATTTAAAAAGTTATTTATTTATCCAGAATCCCCTGTACTATCACATGTAACTTAGCTCTTTATGCTTGGCCTACATTCCCTGGGATCTATCTTAGGAATGCAAAATGTGCAAGAGGGAACCATGTTTCTGCTGTCAGGGTGGGATTAATTTGGATTTACTGGACTTTCTGTGTGGTTCTCTGGAGTCTTATTTTACTGAAGCATTTCCACTGGATTCTAAAGAAGTATCTTACCAAGTTGAACTGATCAGGAATTGTAAATATTGTTCTTAATGAATAACAATCATAATACTATGGTTTTTAACCAGTTATATATTTAGAGGTGTTGTTTATTTGTTTGTTTGTTTTTAATAAGTGTTAATAGCTATAAAATCATCCACTGGACAATATAAAAATGAGAACTTATTAGGATAATTGTTTTTAATTGTAAGTGAGATTGATAAAAGGACATAGTAAGTTATGACCTGAAAATAAATTAAGGATTCTAGAGGTGAAGAAGATGACAAAATAAATTAAAATTATTTTATTTTTGTTGAACAATTTTCAAGTACATGCATAAAAGTAGGAGGATGTGTGGTTCAATTAGCAAACTAATTGCCTCTTCAATTCAATTGGATACTTTCCAATAGGTTTGAGTTTGAAAATAATAATTTCCATCACTTAACAAAAAACCCAAACACTTCAAGAATCTTTAAAACTTCCTGAGTCTTTGAATGTTGTGTGGCTGAAAATGTGGTGGATACTGAGTGCTGGACCCCCATGTACATCCAGGACACAGCAGATCAAATTTCTCTGCTTCTCTGCCCAAGATTCATTCTGTCATCAGAGGAAGGAGGATGACAACATCTCTGAAAGGCATTCAGACCACAGAAGGTTTAAGCTGGCTTTTGTAAAACCTTGCCCACTGCATTGACTGCAGAGAAATTGTACAGCAATTACAGCACTAATTTAGACTTGTTGGGTAACAAGATTTCAGCGAAATGAGTTGGGTCTTCTGTATCTAAACCCTGCAGTGCTCGTACAAAAAGCTGTGTCAGTGGATATCACAGGTCTGGAGAAGATTAATAGGAAATGGTTTCCTTTTCTCTCTTCTCAACAAAAATTTTGCAAATTAACAAATGCAATAGTTGTCAGATTCCAAGCAAACAAGAGGAGGTGATTGTCCACACAAGGTGAAGTGGGACTTTACTTTCAGAAGTTTTAGTCTAGATCTGGAGGCATTTAATGCCACAGGAACTTTATTTACATATTTACCCGAGATTTCTCTAGCTGCTCTAAGTTCCTCTTCAGTCACAGAGTACTTCTGTGCTGGTAGGGCAGTGATATTTTCTACCCAGGTCATTTTGCTTAATCAGGATCTCTCCTGGAAAAATATGATACATTAAAGATTCCCACAGAATGTCTCACAAGTCAAAAGTTTGGAATGCCACTCATTTCTTCTCTCTGCCTTGAACCTTTTCTTTTATAATATAATGACTCTCTTATGAGGTGAGAGACTGCAGTTTGATATTCAACTCTATCTGTATAGATTCATACCTACTTCTTTCATTTTCTGAACAAGTTACTTTAACTGTCTAGATATAGAACCGAGAGGGAGAATGAGTGAATTTGTACATATTTCTCACTCTTTGCTCCCCCCTGAGGATAGTAATCTACTAGATAGGAAAATAATTTGAGATTCATGAAACCCAGCAGAGCACAAGTGGCAGCATAAGTTTGTAGCCTAGTGATTAGGACCCCCTGGAGACCTAATTTACTCCTCCAACAATATGACTGAATGTAAAAACTGTTACAGGATAAACCACAGAATATTCACTTTTTCATTCTGACCAAAATGTCCAGGTGTGATGCCCTTTCATAAGAACTATTTTTTTGGTCCAACAGTGCCATATAAGGAAATGATTTAACAGGGATGGGGTCTAACATAGGGGTTTATAGCAATAGATTCTGGTAGTTGCTAAAACCATTTTTGTTCACACAGCTTTTTTGCTTTTCAGTAGTGAAAGAGCTGATTCTGGACTTTACTCAAACCAGAAAGATATGCCTGATCTTCCCAAACACCTCATAATGACCATGTAGTAAGGAGATTTCATTATCTGCTGACGGTGTTAGGTTCCAAATTAAAACAGCAGCAGCTTCCTATAGAAGTCTCCTTTAAAAGTAAGTTCTCAGCATTAACACATTTTGGGAAATTCAGTATTTCCCCTTCCAAGCAGTTAAATGGGGCAGCTGGCAGACACAATGGTCAGTACAAAAATACTGAAATATGGAGATGCCTCTTCCTTGGCTAAGTGGATAATTTTGTCTTTTTCATCTTCTAAAGCTCCTTATGTTATAGAGACTCCACGTCTCCTCCAGG
Organism: Regulus satrapa; assembly: GCA_013396955.1. Classification (NCBI taxonomy): domain Eukaryota; kingdom Metazoa; phylum Chordata; class Aves; order Passeriformes; family Regulidae; genus Regulus; species Regulus satrapa. Next base: position 250,725 of record VWZN01007711.1, read on the forward strand.
AAAGGGAAGCAGAAGTCCATCACTGAACTGAAGATTATACTAAATGGCCTGCAGAGATCCTTTCAAACCAATATTCCCATGACTCCATGAAGATTATAATAAATGGCCTGCAGAGATCCTTTCAAACCAATATTCCCATGACTCCATGAAACCCATCCCACTGCTTTGAGAAGTTTTGTCCTGAAATCTAAACTTAATCTTTAAAAAACAGGGGTTAGCATTTCTTATCATGTCCTACAAGGATATTTATTTCCTGTTTTCAGCAGCACATTGCCTACATGAAGGCTGTTACCAGTATGCTTCCAGTCTTTTTCTCTTTTAGCTGAATGGTCTGAAATTTTTTTTCAGTCTTCCTAAAATATAACTCTTTTCAGATATGTGATCACTATCACTCCTGTCCTCTGGCTTTTGTCCATAGCTCTCTTCGACATGTTGTTTTAGAAGTGGCCTCCTCAGTGCAGAATAAATTGAAGGGATAACAGCATATGGGACTGAAGATTATGGTACTGGTTTTACAGTCATGATGGAGGGAGGGGGGTTGGAGGAGGATGACTGTTCACTTATGACCCACTATAACTCCTAAACACTTCCCTGTGTAACGGCTGCTCAAGCAGCTGGTCCCCATTCTGATTTTTTACAGCTGATTATGCCTGTGAAGTGTTATATTTTGCATGAGTCCCTAATGAATTTCAGCATAGTTTTTCCAACCATATCTCCTGTGTCTCAGCACAATTTTGAATTCCAGTCTTGTTCTTGAACTTCTTGAAGCTTGTTGTCACCTGCAGATTTAATAAGTACACTTTGCATTCCATCATCTGGATCATTAGCAAAAGTATTGAAGAGCTCCAAAATGAAGGCAGACGCCTGTTGGATCCTGCCCAGCACTTCCCTCTATTTTGACTATGAACCACTGACAAATAATCTCTGAGTACAGCTTCCAAATTGTCTCTCCACCTACTCTGTGGCAGTTTCATCTCATCCAGATTTCTCAGGTTTATTTGTGAAAATAACCACTAAGCCTTCATCAGAAGTTTTACCTAAGTAAAAATATGACATAACCAGCTTTTGCTCAACTCGCAGATAATTTTATAAAGGTATAAAGGAAAACAAAAAACAAACAAACAAACAAACAAACAAAAAAAAAAAAAAGTTTAATATATCTTCTTCATTACAAATAATGACTCTCTCTGGCTCACTGATATTTCCAAGGTACTTGGAAGTAATTTGTTACATTTTAAAGCTCTTTTTCTCTGCACAAATCACAGTCACAAACTATTGCTTATCATTTCTTATATTCTATAACCAAAGCAATGTTAGCTTTTTAAAAATGTCAGTGAGTAAAATTTGTCTTGAAATTACATTGCAATACACATTGCCTCCTCCAAACTAATCATGCTTTAGTCTTTTGTGGTGACAAAGAGCCATTCAACATAAATATCTAAATTTATGAAGGGAGATGCAAGTCATATTTTGCATGTGTGCTTGTATAGACGCAGAAAAAGTCTGCCTTTCAAAATTGCAAGTATCTTTCAGTCATGGAGTCCATTGATTGAAAGAAAAAGGGGAGTGGGATATAAATGCACCATGGATGTTCAGCTAAGGTGGTGATCTGTTGGAAAAATTCCAGAGGGAGACACCACCATGGAGACAGTCTGAGAGAGTTAGGGCTGGAGTAATTAGAAAAGTCATACAGGGAGAACTTAGACCACCATCCAGCACCTAATGGGGGGCTCCAAGAAGGCTGGGGAAGGATTTTTTGTGAGGACATGTAGTGATAGGACAAGGGAGAATGACCCTGAGCTGAAGGAAGGTGGGTTCAGATTGGGTATTGGAATTAAATTTGTTGCTATAACGATAAAGGTCATGAGGCCGTGGCACAGGTTTCCCAGAGAAGTTGTGAATGTTCCATCTATGGGAGTGGATGAGGCTTTGAGCAATCTAGTCTAGTGGAAGGCATTCCTGCCCATGGTGGAACATTTGGAACTAGGTGATTTTTAAGGTTTCTTCCAACCCAAACCATTCTGATTGTGGTGGGTTGATTTTGGCTGGGTGACAGGTGCCCACCAAGCTGCTCTATCACCCCCTCTTCCCATCTGGACAGGGAAGAGAAAATAAGAATGGAAACAACTGACAATTTGTGTTGTGACTCACCCCTGAAGGCAAGGGAAGCCCAGGTTGCTGTTAATAGCTCTCTTGAGACAGATTAGAGTGAAACAACACTGAATGATCAGTGTTTGTAAATACATATATTTATTTACATGTAGGGTTTATTTTAGAGCAATTTTGTTCCAATGGAAAACAAATATTCAGCCGTTTTGGTTGTTATTATTAATATCTATAGCAATATAGCAATATAAAAGCATAAAAATATCACTTAAGAAAATATATGAAAGAAAAGTAAGAATGAGAAAGAAAGGATAAGAGTAGAAAGATATCAACATGTATGAATCCTACAGTGAGGCTTGATTATTGTGGAGTGATGGTAATCCATTGGGGATGATGAAAGTCTGTGAGATCAAGTTCAGTCTGTAAATACAGGTTCAGGCTTGGTGGCATTGCCCAGGTACCACCCTGTTAGGTGGGGAGGGCAGGGGGTAGGGTAGCTTCCATTCCTGTGGTGGAAAGCCTTAAAAATGAGTCTTGGGGCACTTTGGGAGGCTTTGGTCATTTATGACTCCTTCTAGGGCATGACAGCTGCCTCTCAGGTGAGCCAGTTATCCCCTATCAGAAAGGATGAACACCCTCAGGCCATTTACATGTGAATGTGAATGTCCCGTGGGAAGTGACCCTCCTGAGGAGCAGAGGGTGTGTCAGGGAGTATAACTGTTATGATTAAAAGCACTATCCTGCCTTACAGGATCTGCCTCTTACCTGGCTCAAAGCTTGGACTGCAGCATCCAGTGATGGGTGTTCTCCCTCTCAACATTCTGTGGACCAGAGGCTTTATCACCAAACAACCAAAAGCTCATCTCCCCCTCAGGAGCTGCAAACTTGGCCTCAGCAGAGCTGCCTCCACAAAGAGGCATTCATTTTGAGTCATAGAGCACTAACATTTCAGTCTCTCACAGGCTGACATAAGTAGTTTGCCAAAGCAAAGTTTGTGTGCGCACAAGCAAAGAGAAAAAATCTCCAGGTTTATTCTCTACTTCAAATCAGCCACTTCCTGGGAAGCAGAGTGTCAGCACAGGTATGGGTTACTCAGGAAGTGAATTTTGTAAATAATGAATTTCCCCCTTTCCTTCTCCTTTGCTTAGGTTTTGTTTTTGATCTGACATTCTACGGTATGGATCATCCCCTAGGCTAGTTTGGGTCAGCTGGATGTGTCTGCTCCCAGGATCTTGCCCCACACCGCTGATGGGGGTATGTTGTAGACAGAGCAGGTGCTGGGCCAGCTCTGATCAGCAGGAGCCAAAACTCTGGGGTGTTTCCCAATCTTGGTAGCAACCAATACCCAGCACAGCATTGTGGGGGCCATGGAGAAATGAACTCCAGCTCAGCCAGACCCAGTACAATGACTCTATGATATGATAGAATAAACAACTTCATGGTTATTTCAGTAGCTAATTATTCCTCTGAGAGAGAATAGCATGAAGGAAGGGGGTATTCTTGCTTTTTGCAGACAATTTTTGTGTCTAAGTTTGGATGCTAAGCTTTTAATACAGCCAGTGTAGAAAACTAAGCTCTGAATCACCCCTGAGAGGCTTTTTTCTTAGGACTCCAACTACAAGTCTAAAGCCAGACTCTGTAAATAACCTACATTGTTCCTTGTCTTCTATTGCCCACCAATGCAACACTGGCCTAGCCTTAACCAACTGCCCATCAACTTCACTTTTTTATACCTCTCAGGGTCCAGCCTTGATTTCAGTAATGTATACAAAATTGAATATATTATTGCCCAAATACCTGATTTAATTTCGCTTTGCTTTATTGTTACTCCCACAAGCAGGATGAGGC
>VWZN01007711.1:285730-299110 GCA_013396955.1 Regulus satrapa
GAAACTCTCCAGGAAAAAAAAAAAAAAAAAAAAAAAAAAAAAAATAAAAAAAAAAAAAAAAAAAAAAAAAAAAAAAAAAAAAAAAAAAAAAAAAAAAGCTAACAGCACATGAATTAGAAGACACAACAGGTCCAAAAAATTAATTATTGAGGAATGTCAGGTAGTTTTCTTTTTAAACTAACAATATTACCATATGAAATTAAATTGAATAAATGACAAACTGAAAGTAACCTTTTTTCTTTCAACATAAACATCAGCTTTCAAGATGCTTACATGAGCATTTGCTTGCAAGATCTAATAGAGAGACAAAAAAACAAACAAACAAAAAAACCCCCAATAAAACACTAAAAAAACTTTCATACTTTATAAACTACTTGTAGTGTAGAAGTTAAAACTACTTTTGCTCTTGATTTAAATTCACTCTTAGTAAGCAAGAATAACACTATTTTGTCTAGGGATGTGTTCCAGACTTCATAGCACTCAATTGGTCCTTTTCTTGTTCATCCAAAACCAAAATTAATTATTCACAGAATCACAGAATAGTTTAAATTGGAAAAAAATTAAAGGTAATTTATTTCTATGCCCCCTGTCATAAGCAGTGACATCTTCCACTAAACCAACTTACTCAGGACCACATCCAGCCTGACCTTGAACACTTCCAGGGAGGTATTCACCAAGACCTTTAGAAAACAGCATGAAAATTGGTGTGAACCACACCAGTCAGGAAAATTGTCTGCATGCTCTGCTACTCCCATGCCTTCCACCCTCTGAAACAGCAAGAAGAGCAAACACACGCCCTTCCCTTGACTCTTCTAAATTTCCATTAGTTCTTGGTTTGTCCATTTGTGTCTTAAATTGAAAGAAGTTCAAGGTGGAAAGCTGCAACAAGAGGTTTGTATAACATATACAAGATCATATGAACCTCTCTCCACCCCAGCTTATTGGCATGAGTTGCAAATTCTGGCTTGCCCAGTCTGCAGTGATTACTTCCCTCCCTGTTCTTGGCCTTTGAAATCCACTGGGAATACCTACAACATCTTAAATAATGGGGCCAGAAAGGGTTCACTGAACTTTTACAAACCTGGCTATACTCTCCCAAAGTCATGCTGCAGAAAATTAACAATGGCTTTTGGAAAATCTAGTGGAGGGAGATAAACTATGAAAAGAGGCAGCTCTCTAGAATTAATAATGCAGCTGCACCAATTTCTAGCAGCTGAAGACCCAGTCTTTTGCTTATCTTCTTCACTGATAAAGCTGTCTCTGTTTTAAAGACTACACAGGTGGGGGTTTTTTTTACCTTTTTTTTTAACCTTTTTTTTGTTATAATTTCTATTTTTCTGTCAGTGTGTTATTTGTTCATTGGAATGCAGAGCTGACCTCAGCTGAAAATTCATTGGAAGTCCTGCATGGCAGTCCTTATCTACAGAATCCCAGCTAAAACCCCTGGCCTATGTATTTTCATTGTCCTCTCCATAACTATTATAGTCATGATATTTTTGACAAAACACAGTGAAAGAACAATGCTAGAGATGTGAATATATTTCCTTTCTCCCTTGAGCAAAATGAAACCTAGACTGCCTCAGACCTCCCTTGATGGAAAAATAGAGTTAATGCATTAAACATAGGACATAGTCCAGAATTTTAATAGGATCTTTAATCCACCAAGTTTGGTATATAATTGCTAACATTTTGTTTTTCATTATAAAATGTTTTATGTTTAGGATACTCCAAAAATGAACATCTGGTATTAATAACTTTGCAGCATAAAAATCGGAACAAAACTCTGGCCTATTGTAGTTGGCAGATGGGTTACAAAAACAGGAAGAGAAAAAAAAAAATCCACAGGACACAGCTAGATTAATCCACTGCAATGTAGATCCTGCTTTAATTCAAACAATGCATAATGCATTGACTTCCAACAATAGGTGGCTATTGTGAGAAGTCTTTTCATAGTTAGACATATTCAGTAATGATTATTCATGTAAACAGGCTTTTTGTTCAAAATTAGTCAGTGAATTGTTTTGACTGGTGTGTCAGTTCCAGCCTTGGTGGAAGATATCACATGTGTGCTGTGGAAGGAAGAATCTTAGAAAAGTGGAAACAGGCTCCCCATCAGACAAAGTTAATGGCACCAAGTTTGCTCCACTTGGTTTCAAAAGCAGAAAGAGAAGAGACTGTACAATGAGTTGTTTTCTCCTTCGCGTGACTCTGCCCCTGAAGAATTAGAGAGGGTCATAATAGAATCATAGAATGGTTTGGGTTTGAAAGGGGCTTAAATATCATCAAGCTCCAACCCCCGTGCTACAACCATGGATGCCTTCCAGCAGACCAGGATGCTCCGAGTCCCATCAAACCTGACCTTGAGCACTTCCAGGGATGGAGCATTCACAACTTGTCTGGAAAACCTGTTCCAGTGGCTCACCTCCCTGTTTATCTGGGATGTCTTTGCATGGGATGACATTTGCCACCATTAAGAAAAGCTCACCATAAACAATTGGCTTCAGTTGAGACAATTTGAATGAAGGGGAAATTAACAATAACTATATTGTCAAATCCGTCACTTGAAAAAGGCAGATGAGGTTGACTCGACTCATAAATTGTCAGATCTGCTAGATCATTAACTTTTGCTCTCTGCCTTTGTAAAGACTTGAGTGCCTTAGTTTGCAATTTCTTTCTTTCTCGCCTATTAAAAAAAAAAAAAAAAAAAAATTCCCCCTCATTTAATTCTTGCCAAAAGGATTAAGACTTATTTTATCACCTACAGTCATGTTCACCTGGAGTGACTCCAGGAAGTGAAATAGCTTTTCATGGAGATTTGTGTTACAGTAAATGACAAAAATTCTGAGTTTTCACTCTGAACTAAGCCCAGAAATGCTTTGACTTTATGTGATGGACTTGGATGGTGTGAAGCAGTAATCTGCTCCATGAGAATTGAGTTATTCATGAAATAATAGATTTTCATTCTCAGGAGCAGAAAATGTGGAAATTTCTTGCACATTCCTTTCCTTTATAGTCATTCCAAAATAAAAAGAGAGACCTGGTCTAGTGGAAGGTGTCCTTGTACCCTGGAGTACAAGTTCAATATCATCTCTTTGTTATAAAAACACCACTGTACTGTGCTTCAAGACAGTTTCATGTGAGAGAGGAAAGGACACAAAAAAATTAGAAATAAGAATGTCTCAAAGTCACAAGATGCCTCATGACAATGAGGGCCTGCCCAGGTCCAGCTTTCATGTAGTATCAATATCTAGATCACGAAATTTGGATGCTGCTATTCCAAAATGTAGAGGTAGCCCTACAGCTGGGCTCTGGGTAGGCATTAAAAGACTCAGACCACATCTTTCCTGATACTAGAGCAGAAAATAAGCAAAAAACCTTTCTGAGGACTCAGTTTTCTCAGTTCTGGACATAGCTATTTCAAACGATGTTAGCTAAGAGAACCCAAAACTTGAAGAAAGAAAAAATAGATTGTTTACTAATTAGATTATCCTTGCAATTTTCCATATTACACAAGTCACTGTATGTGTCTTTTTTGCTTCCTTCCTATATTATTGATTTTGGCACCTTGTATATACTGCAAAAAGCCATTGGAAATGGGGCAGTTTCTTGTTTCATAGTTCAATAGCATCTACTTCTGAATCCTAGTTAGTGCCTGGATGTTGTCATCCTGAGAAGGAATATAAAGATTGACAGATTCCAGACTAAAATCTTCATAACCAAACCCTGGTTCATACATGGCAGCTTTAGATGAAAGGTGTTAATTTAAACAAAACAAACAAACAAAAAAACCAAACAAAAATTAAATAAATTTTTCTTTGTTTGTTTGTTTTTTCTTTGTTTGGGGGTTTAAATTTTTTTTTTATTATTATTAAAACAGGAAACTGTAGAAATTAAAAAAAAACCAAAAACGTATCCAGTAAATCAAGTTTTCATTTATTCAAACAAAAAGACACCACTGTTCAAAAGGACTCGAGTTTTGTGATATTTTTTCCTAATTTCAAAGCGGGAAAGAATGATATACTTTTTCTCTTTTTTTCTTCTTTTTTTTCTTTTAATTGGTAGAGAGATTGATAATTTGAAAATCCCCGGTAAATTGGCAATACTTTTGGTGACTCCTCTTAGACATATTAGCTGTTTGAATCAAGTTCTGTCATGTTTTGACTCTGGAAAGGCAGCTTTCTGTGCAGCTGCCATCCTTAAAAGATAATACTCTAAATCTCAGCCTATAATCACCTAACAAAACCTGCACCATATGTAAATATGTAATTCACATGAGATTGGCTCCCGAGAGAATTCCTATTAGAAGCATGAGCTGCATTGAGAGCGACAGTCTTTTTAGTGCCATTAAGGTAAATGAGGTGGTAATGGGAAGTGCAGATTATACTAACTTCAATAATTTATTTCATGCTTCCCATCAGGATAGCTTTTACAAACAACTACTGTTAATTGAAATGTAAATGAATGATAAATTATGAAAAAAGGTATTTAAAAAAAGGAAAACAGGGTGAAATAAAAGGAATAAACCCAAGATTCCTACAGCAGAGGAAAGAAAAATGGTTTGACATGTTAATTAGATTGCACAGAATGATGGGAAAACAAGAAAGCCGGCAGAGAACAGCCTGTGAATATGAGGCACACACATACACAGCGTCAGTACCAACAGTCCTGCCTGTTGGTACTGAGCACACATGAGGTGCAGTGTGTCCTCAGTCTGTCTGTCTTTGCTGACCCACCATCTGGGGTTTTCTGTGCACATTCCCTGACAGGAGGTTTGCAGTTCATGGCTTCTGGAGCATGAACTCCACCCTGACCCCTCTGAAAGATTCTGGCAAGGATTTTCAAGAGTAGTCAATTATTTTGGCTGCTTCAGACCTGCTTTTTCATCATATTCACTCTCAGAGTGTTGTAGCAGGCAGGATTCAGAGAAGCATGTTAAGGCATCAGAATGAGTATTCTAGTATAATTAGCAATTATGAAAAATCTTGATGTGTTCCACTGAAGGCAGCCCAGAATAACCCCATTCATAGTGTCATAGACATGCCTTCTTCCCACAGAAATTTAAAAATAGGGAAATTTACCAGGCTGAGAAAATTTAATGGAAGTATGAATCATGTTGACTTGTACTGCTGCAGATTAGTTACAGTACGTTACCATTTTTAAACTATTTTAAGTTTCACCAGCAGAGCCTGGAGAATACAATTAAAGTGTTGGAAGGTTATTGATCCAGGCAGATACTGCCTACCAGAATGAAACACATGTACCTCTGCAATTTCTGGAAATGTCTTTCAAAAGTATCCCACATACTTGAAGTAGCAATTGTCTATTTAAAGATTCAGGAAGTGCTGGAAATTTCAGAAAACTTGGTTGAATCGTTTGGTTGAATCATTTCAATAAATGAGCATAATGTGCCTTCTATTCCTTCAATAAGATATATATATATATGGAAAACAGATTTGAAAACCAGAAGGCTGAAAAGACAGTAAGTGTTCAATTAGAAATGCATTTGTTCAAAAATACCTGACCCAATGTAAGTCCTGAATGAGAACTTTGGAAATGCTCTAAAGAATCTCTTAGATGTCCTATCAGCTTCACCACAAGAGCGACTGGACTTTATTTGGCAGATCTGCAGAAGCCTTCATTACACAGAAGTCTATTAACTCACAAACTCTCGGAGGTCAAACCTGATGGACAGAACAGTGTATGAAGTCAGATTTCTTTTTGTCACACAAAGCACGAAAACCAAGTGAGCCATTACGCATTACTAACAAAATTCATTGTGTCTCCTATGGAGACAAGCAGCTGACTGACCTTCCAGCAGAGGAAATCACCAAAATATTTATTGAGGGAATATTATTTCCTGAGAATATTCAGTACAACATTTTGGTAAAGCCATGAAACATAAAATTCTGGTCTGTAGGAAGCTGCAGCAACAGCCACAAAAGAAATGTCTTTGGCAAACAGTTCAAACTCGTTCTTAGTCAAAAGACAAGCCAAGTAACGTGTGGACATTGAAGCTTCTGGATGACCTGGTCAGGGCCATGAATGAGTGAAAAATGTTTCTATATGCATTCTTTGCTGGGCTAGTTAGCCTCAAAATCTGTCAGGCCAAGGTATTTCTGTCACACACCCAGAACACAAGGAGGACAGATGGGTGAACTCGGACAGCAGTGGTTTACCTACTCTCTGCACCTCAAGGAGTCCTGTAAGAAACTGGTGCCATCTCTACTTTATGTCCAAATGTAGGGTCTAACAAACATCTTTCCTGTATTTCAGAAGACAAATAATCTCTCAGGGATGTTTTAAAATGCTCTGGGAGTTGCTGTCACCAAGCTGCTCCTTGGTGAATAGTCGGCCTTGAACTGCCTTGATGACTGTGACAGATGTCATCGTGCCCCCAGGGCAGGAGCAAATGGCTGAAGAGCAGCTGCTGAAGTGAAAATCTGGCAACCTGCAGGCAAATCGGCCTGTCAGATAAGAGCTCTCAGGGTGACAGTGACATGGTAAACCTAATAGCCACCGAGGAGGTGCTCTCTTTCCAGGCTACCAAGAGATATCAAGATGAAATAGACCACTTTTTCTTCTGACTAGGTAGCTAAGAAGTGTTCTCACAGTTTTAATTCTACTAAAAGTTTCAACCTTTCCTCTTAGCCTGCAATTTGGGATGCTGAACAGAAGTTTAAGGAAGGAGCAAAATAGCCGTTAACAGACTGAAAAGGATATGATGAAAAATGTATTTAGGGATGGAGAATGGGTCCTGAGGAATCCTAGGGCCCAACAAACACATGGGGATCAAACACTGACTTTTTGCCCCCGATGATTCTACTCTAACATTATGGGCTTGAATATTTGGAGTAAGGAGTAAGCCCCAACTTAATCTTACCAAGACTAATTCTAAAATTCTGCAATTGTTATTTGAATTTTCAAACCTAATATCCTTCTCATGCAAACATGGCTTAACTGAAGTTACTGACATTCAGAACCTTACAGACAAGTCTTTCATGAGCAAGGCATAAGAACACTCTTGGCATAGAGGCTTTAACCTGAAAAATTTTTTTTTAATGAGCGTTAAATACTCAAATTCTGTGTCTGAGTTGCAATAGTTCAATAATTGAGTTTATTGGAGGAAAATCAAATGATTGCAGTTTTTACAGTTATTCACAGTTTCACATTTCACGGTTAATCACAGTTAAGGTTGGAAAAGACCTCTAAAATCATCATGTCCAAGCATTAATCCTACACAGCAGGTCCATCACTAAGCCATGTCCCTAAGCACCATATCTACACATAATAACTGGAAAAAGAAAAAAAAAAAAAATCATAAATTTGATCAAAATCTGGGGAAAAAAATTACAAAAAGGAACAATTGTGATACCAGAGATGGCTGCTGATATCACCAGTATTTTTATTTTGCTCTATATTTTACGATATGTAATAAAGCAATCTACTTTCAAATAAGAGATAATGCCTAAGATCTATAGACAAAAGACACCTTTAGAGCATGGTAGTCTTCAGCTCAGCTGAAATGCAGAATTACTAGATCTCTATTACAATGACCTAAAATCTATGGTTATGGTCTTTGCAGGCCCATAGATAAGCAGGGACAATTAAAGTAATAATTAAAAGTTTCTCTAGACATAGTTAAATTGGTGATCTGTCTAGGCTCTTAAGTTCTGTGTGATATAAGAAAGAGAACATCAATAAATCACTAACTGCTTCTTCCCACTGTGTTGTTACATGTCCTCTCCTGTAAGGCTTTCCTTCTATTTAAATCACATCATCTAATGTTATAAAAAAGGGATACAAGATAAGTGGTTGGCTCTCCCTCCAGAGGCACATTCCAGGGTTAGTTTTCTCATTCGCCCTTTCTATATTTTATACTGAATATCTGAAGTCAACAACTGATTAAGCTACACCAAGAAAGTATTATGTCCACCTCCTAATCACTTGGTACTATTTTTATCCTTCTATTCTAGACTTGAGTCTTTATTGTTCCACTATATTCATCTGTACTTTTCACTTTCAACTCTCCATTTCATTCCAAGGACTCTTCAGTTTCCTTAGATTTTTTTTTTAATTTATTTTAACTTAATAAGAGTCCTTTTCATTTTCCACCATGTGTTTAACTTATAATTTCTCTGTGAAAAGAGAAAAAAATAATACTAGGTTGCTTTGTCAAAGAATCATAGCAGATACTCATAGAAGCTTAACTTTCAGGGAAATAAATAATTTGGATGTAATCCCTTCTTCCAAGAAAAAATAACAATTTTTGTTTCCCATAATGGTTTATAATTTTCGTTACCTCTGCATTAAGTTCTTTGTTATAGAACTATGCAAAAGTAGCTGAAAGGAATAGAACTGAAACCAGGCCATTTTTAAGAGATAATAATTTATTGATTTGCTTCATTTCAATATTCAGGAATTGACTTGATTGGAGGGTAAGATTGAAAATGGTAGGATGTCAGAAATTGAATTGATATAAATTTGACATTAGATTTGTCACTTGTGTATTCAAATTTAATTACAAGCAAGTCACTCTGCTTATTTTCTTTATTTTTGACTAATGAAAATACCCAAAAACTGAGTGCCAATATAAAAAATCCCGTTCCAAACAATGCAACTTTTTTCAATTTCCTTGCCTTTGTTGGTTAATTACTCAACTTTGTCATTGATCTTCCAGAGCTGAATGGAATGAAGGTGATAGAAAAGCTATCAGAAGAGATGGGCAGTTTCTTCATCAAGGGATTGCACCATTTGTTACAATGTTTTCCATTAGTCTTCAGTTGTTTCCTATATTTCTTCTAAAATCTTTCTTTAAGAAGGATAAGTTTTACATATTTGATGCTGACTGCCCAGAAAACTCCAGAAATATCTCAGTAAGCAACTTATAAATGGCTTGTGGAAATGATCAGGGTGTATTTTCAGGTTTGTATTGGGTTACCTACTTTTTTGAGACTTTTATGATGTTTACAGATAAATTGAAGCCTAGCATAAGTAGCAGTACATTAAGTGCCCTAAATGTGGCTTTTAAAGTTTGATTAATTAACATCCATAAAGAATTTTGCACTGTTCAGACTAGAGGTCTGTAAGTGCACAGAACAAAACACAATAATTATTAATTCTTTATCTCATTGTGTGTGGGAATATCAGAGAGATGTTTAGCCTAGGTATTCTTAATTATAGCCCTATACTTCCAAATCCATCTCCCTCACCCATAGCTCCATTAGCTCTGCTGAGCTTTTCCTGTAATGAATTTGCTTTTTGCTAGTTTGATGTAGGAAGAAAACAAGGGGCTATACAATGTTTTTTACAGCTGTGTGCTTTGACACACAAATGATATTTCAGCTCCCATGATGACAGTGTGCCGTTCTGATGAAATAATGCAGCAGTCACTTAATAACATGGAAGGAACAGATACAACCTAAACATGCAAATATGATAATTACCAACCTCAAACACAATTATCTCATGCGCTAGTACTCATAATGAGAACAATATTTCTGTACTTTTTTTTTTTTTCTCAGAATTATTTTCAAAATACTCACTCTGTTTCCTGCTTTGTGGAAATTTGTCTCTCCCACAAAATTTCATTTTTTGTAATGACACACAAAACACTGGTTCACTGACCTTGGCAGCTCCTTCACAGGGTACATAACTTATGCTGTCTTTCCACCTTTATATGAATTGTGTGTCTCAACCCCCACGAGTTGATCAGACGGACGTGCTCCAGACCAACACATGCGTGTCTGAGGATACAATTACTGGAACAGCCTTTCTGAGCTGCCCAATGCAAGAGCAAGAGGTTGCATCCTCTGCGTGTCTAAAACCTGGTCCAGATTCACAATGGCACTGGTGTGATTTAAGCTAGGAGTTTCTGCCAGCTTGTGTGTCCATATCAAATTTGCTTTTATAATAAGACTCCTCAGAGATTTTATTCTTTAAAATAGTTACAGCTGTTCAGTAGTTTTATTTCTTAAGCTATGATAATGTGCTGGTTACTTCCCAGAATTAAAAAGGTAAGGGACCACTGTTATGTGAATACAATATAAGATAAGGAGCAAATACAGTAGATTTGTTTCAGAGGTTTGGGAAGTATAAGTTGGGAGAAGTACATGCCGACAAGTCTTCTAGTTTCATGAAACTTTTTATTAGATGAGATTGAGTGGTTCTTGTATAGATATTATCCCTGACAATCGAGTAAAAAATGTGACACATCATCAGAGACTGGCATAAAAAATTCTGTCAAAAATTATGTGGGTTCCTTAGAAGCAGAAAATAATCACAAATCTGAGTGAAAATTTTCAGCAATTTGAGAGTTTTGGCCTCTTTTCCTTAGACGTATGCAAAAAACTCAGGCAAGACCTGGTTTCCTGTGTGTTCATAAGCACCCAGATTCTAAACTCTGTGGCAGTTCATGTACAGGGCACTCAGTTATTTCACACACCTGGGCTGCTGCAGCACAAACTCAGTTTTCTCTGGAGATCTCATGTTAAAACAGAACTGCTAGCAAAAGCCTAAGAAACAAAGTTACAGACTGTTCTTTCACTGAAAAGGGTCCAACTTAGACCTATAGCTTTGTTTCTTCTGTTTGTTTTGATTATATACTTCAACATAGACATGAAAATCACTTTGAGTGTCTGGCTTGTTTTGGATTTGGTGCCAGATGTCGAGGCAGAATTGGCCCACACACCAGACAAGTAATCCGTCACATGGGACAATGAACTAATGGAGACAGCAAGACAGACACTGCCCTTTGAGAGGTGATATTAGCTGCTAGAAGGATTCACAGTGTTAGCCATTTGTCATCTCCTGCTTGTAGGTCTTTGTTGATTTTTTTTTTTTTTTTTTTTTTTTTTCATGTGGGGATATATGAGAAATAAGCAGCTCTTTCTGTAAAAAGTGGCTCCAGCAAACTGTTGATGCTCTCCCACTTCCAGACATGGTGGGAGAGTCAAACCAATATTCATTAAAGCTTTGTCAGCTGCTCTTGCTCAGTTCCCACTTTTCAGTGACTAAATAGCAAGATCAAGCCCTGCCTTACCACCCTATTCCATCAGCTTTCAGAATAATTGTCTTGCTGATTTTCCAGATAAATCTAGATACACACTATATTTTGCAATTTTACTACTGAAATAACATACACATGGTATTATGGACCAGTGACAATATCAAAAGTCATAAAACAAACTTTTAGACTAAAAAAAAAAAAAAAATCTGAACAACATATATACTTTGCAATCTATTTTTTGTGGCACCTAGAATTTATGCAGACCATTAATAAATAATAAAAGTTGAAAAGATTGCAGATCATTATTACTCATATAGATAGCAAAACTCAGTAATTTAACTCTCAGCCAGGATTATCCCCTTCACAGTTATGTACTGAAATGATTTTCAGTCTTCAGCTCCTTTCTTGCAGCTCTGCTGTAAGAAACTCCACCATTTTCCTAGTATTAGCCTTATTAAACTCTGGATGTCTGTAGCTCCATGCAATAAATTTAATGAGTGCAAGACCCACTCAGATGAAAAGAGAGAGTTCTTTCATCATGAGACTAGAATTTGACCCCATTTCTTGGAATGAGGTCTGCTTCATGGCTTTTCGTATCCGAGAGGGCACAGCGAGGTTGGCTGAAAGGCACCATGAGGTGTGAGGGGCAGGAGAGACAGCTGAGGTGTGAGCAGAGTGCTGCCAGCAGGAGCTGCCAGCCAGTGCCACACTGCTTTGAAACCACACAGGTGTCAGAGGCTGAGGCCTCGGGGTCCCTGAACTCCACCGCTGCTGCGCAGGCAGGGACAGTGCCTGAAGGAGAAACTTGTGGACTTGACCCAGGAGAGGATTTTATTCAACACAATGGGAGGGAGCACTGCATGATCACACTTACCATGGCGGCTCAATAACATTTGAGGCCCAAATTTCATTGCAGATTTTGGCCTAAGCCCTGTAGTTGACACTATTGATGGCAGAACCCTGTGTCCCCTTGAACTTAGTGATACTGTACTCACAGTAAAATAATCTAGTGCAAGCCTTCAGCCCCTAACCTGCAGCTGATTCTTGAAAGGTGACTATCAGCAATATCACTGCACCCCATTTTTAAATTTCCTATACAACATTTGAAAAGTGCTGCTCTTCCATGAGGTCTTTCTGAAAACGGAAAGAAAACATTTTAATTTTGAAAGTGAGTCACTCTGAAGTAATCTTTGTTTGTTTTGGGTTTTGTTTGTTTGTTTGTTTGTTGGGGGGTTGGTTTTTTTGTTTTTTTTTTTTTTTTTTTCCTATGCAGAGGAAAAGAAAGTTAAAGGATCAATTAGCTGAAATTCATTTAATGTTTAATTCTTTCAGGGCAATGGGTTTGTTAGCACTACAATGAGAAATAATTTTGGTCTTCTTTATTTTCTCTGTTTTAAAATATTCCTTTAAGTTTCCTATAACAATATCTTTCTCCTATTTTGATTTGACCGTTTGCATTTAGGCCAGACTCTCAGTAAATTTAGTAGAAAATTAGTTCCTGATCAGGGCCTTACAGAAGGTATTACATTGCATCTCACATTGTTTTCATGTCCCACTTCTTCAGGTCATCTGCAGTGCAGTTCATCTGAATAAATTCTGACATTTCCACTTAGGACCTCTTTCTAGTCTATGAAGAGAGATAAATCCTTGCACAGTCTGAATTTAGACTTCTAAAGTAGGTCATAGGAATTAAACTTATTCACTCAAGCCTTTTCTCTCAGCTTACTACAAAGAAACCTAGGGGGACTGGCACAGCTGGAGGCACTACACTGAAGATCTCTAAAGCTGGATGAGGTGAATCCCACCCTTGCTTCCTAATAAAGGCAAATTGTCAGCGACAATGGAGAGTCTGATCCTCACTTGTTTGGCCCCTTGTTCTGTTACCTGAATCTTTGCAGAATGACTATAAATATATCGCCACTGGCTTTTTACAACATTTGGGACAAATCTACTTATATTACAGCTAGCAATGGAAAAGCATGTTTTATTACTTTTTCTCAAATAAAATACTAAATCACTCTGTTATAAAAGGCCTACAAGTGTTTATCTGAACAGGAGACATTCATATTCTTTTATCCTTTTCTTGCAGCTGAGCAGCACACTGGGAAGCCCTGATGTGGAATTCACAGGGATCCCAAGAGCTACTTAGAAGTTTCATTTTCATTTAACTTTCTTTAAAAAAAAAGAACCAAAAAAAACCCCCAAAAAACACCTTTTCAAAAATCTGAAACTAGGATAAGGGAAGAAGGAAAAGAAAATGATGAATTATTTTAAAGAGCTTTGGATCCAAGCAGAGACTTGGCCTACTTTCATTATTTAATAATCAGGAGAAGAACTCCTTCCCTCATGTCTCTTTTTTTTTTTTTTTTTTTTTT
>VWZN01007712.1:1859-14343 GCA_013396955.1 Regulus satrapa
CAGTCCCTCTTATGAATGAGGACAGTGACATGAAGTGTGATATGAGCCATATTAGCTGCATCTCACTGTCTTCTGCCAGCACATTATGTTCATGTCATGTTCTTGAATTTCATTTGCAGATAAGCGCTGTGAGTAATTGTAGCATGAAACTTAAATTTGTAATCTACTTTTGATGTATGGAAACAGAGGAAATTAGATTAGGAGACTCTTTCAAATGACATTGTGTGTTATTTTGCTTTTGTGTACGTGTTTTTTTACAGACACAGTTGTTCTGTACTGCTTCACACTCAGTGTTTTCGGTCTCCAACAGACCATAGTCAGAAGCAAGAGGATTAAATTGGTCATGAGGAAGCCTTTGAGTGAGTGGGTTTCCCTTTAATACATCAGTCCTAATGGTCTTGCAAGTCTAGGTGGTATTGATGTATAACACATAATGCTATACATTATCCTAATGATCTGAATGACATTAATATTCCACCTTAAGCACCAGTAATTACTATTCAAATTATATTTAACCTAAAAGCAACATCTGAGATTCCACCACCCCATTTTTCTCCCACACATCACTGTCAAATCTAAGAAGTGATTGGAAAATGGATTGTATTATTTCCTATTTTTTCCTTTAAAAAGCTTTTCAAAACTCTTGTGGAATACAACAAGCAGAGCATTCCATTTGAATGTAGTACAGTTAATCTTTATACTTAATTAATAATTTCCAGATTTAACAAAAGAAACTCAGTTTGCATAAGGATGTCATAAGCCAGGGTGATGTTGTTCTGCATCCTGAAAAAATGTTAGGACCTCTGCAGTTAACCTATGTGCACAGAAATCTGCTGAAAAATACTGATCTTGGGTATTAGTAAAAATCATCTGCCCATCAACCTGTCTGCTCTGAAGGATTACAAGTCATATGAAACTGTGAAAATGAGAGTTTGATGAAAAAATTCTTAATAGTTTTATGTGTTTGTAAAGGGAATTCATTGTTGTTGTTGTTGTTTGCTTGTTTGGGTTTTAAATTTTGTTTGTTTGGGTTTTAAAAAAATCTCAGTTTTAAATAATAAGTTTTGTCAGAGATTTGACTTTGGAAGCTCCCTTCCTCCCATCACACTAAGTATATAAATATATTAATATATAAACATAGTATTTCTAGATAACATATCTTCCTGCTGTATCTTATAAATTATTCTTCTATGGATTCATGTTTGTTCAGAGCTATGAAAAATAACTGTCTCACTTAACACCTGAAGTTAGTAATATCCTCAGTCACAGCAACATAAAAACACCATAAGGGTCATGATGGGAAATTGCTCAATGATGTTAAGAGCTGAAATTTCACATCATTACAAAGGACCGTTAGGTCAGAGTTGTTTTGCAAGCAGCTACTTACCTCTCTGATGCATTTGCTTTGCTTTGGGAATTAAAAGTTATCTTTATAACTCGTGAAAAGATGAATCACTGCACAGATCCCCTCTTGTAGACAACAAATGAATATTGCAGAGGCATTTCATTGCATTATTGCTACTCTGTGCTGCATCTACCATTTCACAAATAATATTAAACTGAAGATCAGTAATAATATGTGGAAGACTTAGCATAAAGGGTAGTTATTTTCCATGCTCAAGCAGCCAACTGGCCCCTCTGGAATGTGTATTTACAAACAAATCCACTTGGCTGGCAGTTATCATCACAACAAGTTAGTTCTGCATTCACTTCTTGGCTGCTGTAAAACTGCTTCTCTGGAAAATAATTTTAGTGAGATGGACTTGCAGTAGCTATATACTTTCTAATGATCTTTAGTGACTGACAGTGGGTATTATTTGTCACAGGGAAAGACTTGGATACCTGAAACTCCTGTGGACTTCAGCAGAAGAGAGAGACAGTGAGAACACACTTCATTTACCCTGGCACTGGTGTTTGGAAAATGCCCTGATACATAGCACTCATGCCACCAGGTAAACCTGAAACAAGAAGAACTTTTGTTTTTAAGGCCTCTGAAGGTCCCCTTTTAGGGTTTATTAGGCTAAATGTATACTATCTTGTGGCATAAGTCTCGGAAATTCATACCTGTAAATTCTGACTGGACTGCACCACCCTGTAGTCATTCAGTTTGAGCACCTGAGGTGCTCAGAGATTTTCTGTATAGTCATTTTTGAGAATGTATTTTCTGTAAGGCAACTTTCAAGGCACTGTAGTTGACAGAATTTCTTTTGTTTGGATCCAATCATTAATGCCCCTGTATATCTTCAATATTTTAAGTATCCTTTAGTGGCATTTTTTTTTTTTTCCCTCTGGTCCTGCCACTTTGTCCTCTCTAGGTCTTGAACATCCCAGTAAAATATGTATGCTCCTCATGCTACTTAGGGGATCTTGTAGCTTGCTAGCAAAAGGTACAAAATATAAAACAGGGATACAGAAAAATAATATTACGTCCTACTTATAGATGAAATTTTTTCTTTGCATCCATCTTAAAGTGCAAACTATACTCCCCCAATCTGATTCTGCTAAGCATAATATAATTTGATCTTTTGATTTAAAAGTTCATTCATAACTGCATGTTTTGTAAATCTCAAATAAATGATTTCTGAATGAATGGTATGAAATACTTTAAATTATATATTTACTTCAAGATAATGAAAGTTGCTTGAGAAATTTTCCATAAAGACACTTAAATGCATTAGAATTGATAACTATTTGAGTTAAAGCTTGCAGAACACGGGATAAATCTGATACGAAAGTAGTTTTGATAAAATTTTTATTGCTTTTGAAGATCTTCTTTTATAAATAAGTTAGATTCTAAAATATAGTATGTTTTGCCGTAGTAATAGAGAGCCAAAGATGGGAAATCCTTTACATTCCATTGTGTGAGTTCCCTTATTTTATTGTATCTATGAGTTCCCTCCATGCTTATTCTAAGGTTGTAAACTATAAAATAACAACAAAAAAAGAATTTTGTTTTGTTTTTATAACCTCTGTTTCTGAAGACAATTTCCATACGAGAAAGTGAAAATCATGATTCAAGGTAGTTTTTGCAGGTCAAAATGAAGAAAAAAATTGTGGAGCCTGAACCAGATTCCTGCCTCCTAGCCAAGGAGTATCTTTTAGTGTTTGTGTGATTTTGTTGTAGCTCTCTTACTAAATAGCACTTTTCTCTCTCTGACATTGAGTCTTACTTTATTGCTGACCACACTTTTTCTTTCAGATCTTTCTTTGCTGAATGAAGACAATCTGCACCATGTCCACTATGTCTTGTCATTTCTCCCTGCTAGAGATTGTATCTTTATCAGCTAAAAATATCATTGAGACCTCTTTCAGGCCAAGGCAAAGCAAAATATATTAGGGTTGAAAATATAATCTATTTAAACTTCAGTAATTTGGAAAGTTCTTTATATGGATGGTCCTGTACCCCCTCAGGATGTGTGTCTCAATGGCCCACTGTCTTTTGTATTTGTAGTTTCTAAACTGCCTGATTTTCTTAAAATTCTACATTTGCTTCCATTGAATTGAACCTCCACATTTGAAAAATACCAGTAGGGGGTGCAGAAAAATCATATTAAACTTCCATTCTCCTTCCACTAAACAGAACATTTAAAAAGAAGAAATTCAGCAACACTTGTTTAATTTCCCAGCTAAAACACAAACACTGGTTAATCACTGCCACACATGTATTTGTCCTCCTGCAGTATCAGGAGAGTCTTATACTGTGATTTATCAAGATGGATCACTGTTTCACCACTTAGTTTTTCCTTTGTCTTAACAATCTATTTCTCCAATAAATATTGTCAGGAATTTTAATTAAAGCAAATAATATGGACCATTGGCTAATAGATAATGAATTTTTAGTAGATGCCCAAACTTTAAGTTTGTAGGGACTTAAGAGGCAGTGAAAACATCTCATTGCAAGAGGAAAATTCCCAGAAATATAGAGTTTGGGTTCAACATGTACATGGTACAGATAATAGGTAGAAAACTGGAAGGGAGTTTTACTTTTATAGATATAATTTAACTCTAAAATAAGCCAACTAAAGTGTTATTTCTCTTATTAAATATTTCACCAAAAAGACCAAAGAGAACAATTACCCAGGGTGGAAGTAGTATCAGACAGTATATCTATATAAAGCTTCACTCTGTGAAAATAATACATAAATTTCAGATAGATAAGAAATTATTATGTAATGAGAAAAGCAAGGAACTAATTCCTTGCAAACAAACATTTTTTACTCAAAGATCTATATCTCTTACATCTGTTCTGTACAGATGTGTCCATCCATCCATAATGATAATTCTGTATTGTAAATCAAAAACGTGGCTTAAGGCCACAATAGTTGACATTTTTTTGTGATCATGATAACAATTTGACAATTAAACACTGTTTTAAACAATACTTTGAAACCAAGTGTTAAAGTGAAAAAAAAAAAAAAATCTGCTTATTTTCCTATTTTGAAGACAGGGATAGGATTAAAGGACAATTATAAGTATGTTCAGGAGAAATCATCTCACCTTGCAGCTTTTGTTGTGGGAGCCATAATTTATTTTTTTTTCTTTTTTCTGTTTTCACTCTTTAAAGGGCTGTTGCATTACCCATGAAAGTCAATTGAAGATTATCAAGATTTAAAGGGAGTAATTCACCACAGCTAAACCTCTGCTTTGTCTTCAGAGATATGTAAGCATCAGTCATTTTTGAGTTTCATAATATGTTACCTACTACTAAGTATCAGTTAAGAAGAATTATGTAACCATAGATTTTTTTTATTTTTTAAGCATTATATTTTGTTACGCATTGATGTGATAATTTGACCTCTAATTTGTTGGATTGTCTGAAGATAATTTTTCTTATTTTGAAATTATTAAATAGAAAGAACTATGTAAATAATTATTTTATGAAAAATTAGAGGAATGTAATATATAGACTGCAAGTATGGATTTTAGAGACACAAAGAGTCTCTGGACTGAAAACCTCTTAAAGAATCAAGCGGTTTATCTGCCTCAATTTTGGAATCTCTTTCTATATTAAAAGAAATTGGTATTGGAAGATGGACAACTAGAATCTTCTGAAGGAAATCAGGTCCCATTAGGGATTTTCATACAGAATATGGAAAACACAGGTGTCCAAATTGAATATCTACATGTGAAGGTGTCAATGTCCTTGCTTTTATTAAAATCCAGATTGAATCAATAGGTGACTTGGCAGACTTCAGACCCCTTGAAAGGAAACATAGGCATGAAGAAGTTACGCAGAGACTCCAAAAGAAAGACAACTATTTGAAAATGAAAATCTATGAGCAATTCAATAATTTCACAAATTGAATAACCTTAAGTACTCTTTTAGCTCTTTCAAAAGATGTTCTCCTCATATTGCCCCCCAAACCAGTCTAGGAAAAAAGCTCATTGCTGGAGCAGCATGTCTATGGATTCAGTGCATGGTCTCTATTATTATGAGTTTTTCCTTTTCCTGTACTAGCTTTCCTAGTTTATTGGATTTAAAGATGTCCTAGAGTAACTCCTCTAGTGACAGCTGGAAGAGTCTGAGAGCTGCTAACTGGATACAAGTTTGAAGTTATAAAAGTGTCATTATACATGAATTAGAGAAGAATTCTGATTACCTATAATTTCTATATAGGTTATCCAAAGAGAACAAATATATACATCCCTTCATTCTGAATAAACATTTCTGGTTTAGAGAAGGGTGATCAGTCCCATAGGTATATATTTAAGGAATGCATTTATACCAACCAATAGAGTCACTTATTGAAATTTGTATAAGTAGCATGATTCAAATGGAAATCATGTATCCCTTTGTGTGAGTTTGTGAAGTATGTCTTTCTCCTCCGACATATTGCCTAAGTGTTTGAACTTTACCTTTGAAAACTGTAAGAAAAAATATTGTTTAAGAATAATAGCAAGAATACAGACAGTTTTCAGACCATGGAACAAAGGAAATGCTTGCAGATGAAAATTACTTTAACATGTGTGTAGAGAGAAACACTATGCTTATGGAAGTTTATGAAAGTCCAATTGAATGATGTTTGCCCAACCCACTCAAATACAACAAAAAACCAGTTACAGCAGAAAAAGCCTGTCATTATAATTCACTTAAAGACTGTGTGAAGTGTCATCAGTTTCTTGCATAGAAATCCTACATTTTTGTTTATACTTTAGCCTTGGGGCAGCTTTCCCTGCTGATGCTCTCCCCTCTTCCATAAAAAGGCAAGATGTTATATGAGACAGAGCTGTCTTCTATGGTTAATTTATATACTCACAATTTTTAAAACTCTTTCATTACAAAGGAATATTGTGTGAGTATTTTTATAATTTTCAAGAGTAACAATAACATAAATTTAAGCCAAAGAAAGTGTGTGTTTTTACTTTACCAGGTACAGCTAAATTCAGTAAATTCTAATGAACTACTTGAACACTGATGCATATAGATACAATGATTTACAATACCATATTTATACAGACTTCACACTCTTGTGACAGTCTTACATAGAAGTATAACAGCTCTGTGCATGTGTATTATTTGTGAATATTAAATAAATAAAATTTAGAGGAGGATTTCTATTTGTGAACACACATTTATTTTATTAATGACTATGTTGTGATGTATAGTAGATATCTGTTATCTATTTTTACAAAAAGTGCACTTTCAGCTTCTAAATCTTAAATTAAACTGCCATGGACTAATAAAAAAAGAAATAAAGTCTACTGAAATAAATTGCCTCTGAAATAGATTTAAACTTTGCAAGAATTATCAGCCTCTTACATCTAGTGGGGAAGGCAAAATATGAAGGAACTATTAAATTCATATCTCAGCAATTACAAAACAGTATTTTTGTGTCTGTGGTACATGAGATTGAAGCACTCTGAGCTGTCTCTGTAAAACCAAGGAATCTCTAATGATAACTAAGAGAATTAGCAAACAGATTAAGGGCTGGGTTTTTTGCCAGAGGGGCTGAAGGGTTCACAGTTAGTCGCACCAAATATTCTCCCAAATTCTCCTGTAAGTGAATGCTTCTCATCGGAAATAAGGATGGCTGAAGCTGTTTTTCAAGATATATAGAAGATAAACTCAGCATATTCATGGTGTAGTAATGTTTGAAAGCCCAAAGAAAGGGAAAAAGGGAAGGAGGAAATGGAGAAAATTGAGTAGGCTGATAATCTCAAAGTAGGCTGGGTAAATCTTGAAGTGAAAACCAAGGCAAAATAATGACTTAAAAAAAAAAAAGTGTTTTGCTTGCCTATTAACAAATAACAGGTTTATTTAGAAAATGGAAATTCTACAAGGAAAATTGAACCAACTTTTTTTTTATTTTGTTTTGTTTTTTGGGGTTTTTTTTGTTTGTTTTTTTTTGTTTGTTTGTTTTTGTTTTTGTGGACAATATACCAAAGATAACCTTTTTTTACAAGAAAGCTACCAAATTACTACAGGACTAGAAAACAAACACATAGGGTCCTAATGAGACATACACAGAAAATTCAACATCATGAAAAGACAATATTAAGTTAAGAGACTCTTGGAAGCAGAGTAGCTTGCAATAAATTCATACGGAATATCATATTATCAACAAAATCTAGCCTAGTGTATGCTTCTCCATCTCTTCCTATATTGCTGATGCTTTGAGCTCAACCAGCAGTTTCTCAGCCTAACTAATAATTAAGGAGGAAGAGAAGTAGTGAAGAAGCATTAGATATTCCTTAATCAAATGTTAGTACTGTATAATAGACACTTATCTCCAGTTTGGAGTCACAGCTTTGAGGGGTGGGCTGCTCATTGGATAAGAAGTTGGCTGGAGGGACGCAGCCACTGTGTTGTGGTCAATGGCTCTCTGTTCAGGTAGAGGCTGGTACTGACCTCTCAGGGCTTTGTCTTAGGATCATATAGCAGCATTCCAGTATCTAAAGGAGAGTTATAAAAATAAGGAGAGTGACTTTTTACATGGGCATGTAGTATGTACAAGGGAACAAGGTTTTAGACTAAAAGATGAGATGCTTAGATTAGATATTAAGAAGAAATTCTTTCCTGTTCAACCCCTTTTTATTTTATGATTATTTCAGTATGCATGGGTTTTATTTGCCTGTAATTTCTCAGAATAACAGCAACCTGAGCTATAAATGCAATTTTCAACAAAAAATATAGTAGTGTCTCCTAACTCAATGGATTTTATTTCCCTTGTTTTTCCTGAAATGTGCTATGGTGAAAAAAACTAGCAAAAATGAGGCTTAGAAACAGAGCCTTTCTGCCATAACTAAGTTTTTAACAGGTGAAAGAATTTTAAAACAGTCATCTGCTTTGCAGTTGTGATTATTATTGCTGAGAAAAAACCCCACAGCTCTCCTTTTGATCCTAGTGTCTGTTATCTGTTACACATTGCTTTCATATAAAGACAATAAAAGAAAAATTCAAACCTCTTTTGAAATCCACACAGTGGAAAGGCAGCAGCATTCTTATTTTTAGTCACAGTTAACAAGGAGAATACAACATCCTCCAGTAAATTGTGCATGGCAAACAGCATTTGCATGTGTACTTCCTATGTTCCCTTTATTATTTTCACTAGAAGTGCAAGTGTTGCAAATAGAGAATCATCACAATTAATTCAACAGTGTTAAATAATATAAATATATAAGCCTTTATAAATATTATAGGAATATTGATCTCAGCATGTCTGGCATTTTAATAATATCTATCAGTATGACCAATATTTATAAATAATTTATAATAGTGTAAATCTATAAACCAAATATTTTTATTTTTTGGAATGAGGAACTTTATTGATTCACTTTCCTGCCTCCTTTTTTTTTTACATCACAGTTTTTATGAATGAGGAACTTTGGTTGGCAAAGGGGCAATTAGTAATTGGTAAAGGCTGTCCCCTGAGATTCAGTGCATGGGCATTTACTCAAACATCTGGGTCAGGAATACTATGGGGCTACTCCCATTCAGAAAGTCTAATCATGACTTGAAGTGTCTATGTGTTTGATCTAATGATCATTAAACTCCCATGACATCTCCTTGCTCACTAGTCATTCAGGTTATGTCTACGCTAAAAATACTTAGAGCTGTGTTCTCAAGTTGCATTGCCATCGAGGTGCAAAAACTGTTTTTCTCATCAATTGAAAGGGCTAAATGTTCAAGCTGGACTTGAACAATAATACAGCTGGACTTTGGAGTTCCTCTCAGATTCAAAAGAGAAGAGCTTTGTGAGGACTTTGGTTAGTCTTCTTATAAAAAAATATAAACTTGTCTCAATTTGCTGTGGGAGCAGAAAATTTTTTTAAAAATAGTCTAATCTCACTTGTTGGCTTTTTCCAGGCTGAGCAGTTAAAGCAGGTAATTCAGGCTGCTTAAAAATTCATTTACATATAATTACCTTGAGCAACTCTGTTCTCAGTGGTACAAGGTTGTTATCTGGCATATGTGAAATGAAATTCAAATCCGTGATCCGTCTAACTTATCATATATCAAAAGATTGTGCTCTAAATTTAAACAGTTTCAATAGAAACATTGCATAATTGAGTTTGTAGGTGGCCACTAGGGGTCATTTTGTCAATCCCTCTCCACAGAACACTAATTTAAAACTTAGATCCAGTGCTAAAGTCAGAAAGAGTGGTCCAAGCCTTGTCCAGTTGTGTTGCGAAAATCTCCAAAGGTGGAGAGCACACACAGCCTCTGGCCAACCTCTTCCACGGCTCTGCTGGAGCCTTTAAGGAGAATTCTTTTTATATAATGTCAGTGCTGACTTGGGCTCATTGTCTTTTTCTGTGCACCCCTGAGAAGGGTCTGGCTCCATCTTCTCCCTGAAAGAGGAGGCTGCAGAGATACTCTGTTGGCTTTTCCTTCCTCACATCAAGCAAAGTCAACATTTCCAACATTGCCCCAGAGCCGTTGTCTGTGGCTCTTGTCTGGACCTTTCACAGTTTGTTCAGCTTGAAGATGAATATCTTCATGTCCCTGCTCATGAAAATATCCCTGCTCATT
Organism: Regulus satrapa; assembly: GCA_013396955.1. Lineage (NCBI taxonomy): Eukaryota > Metazoa > Chordata > Aves > Passeriformes > Regulidae > Regulus > Regulus satrapa. Next base: position 11,833 of record VWZN01007712.1, read on the forward strand.
TTAACAGGGTTGAACTTGATGATCTTTACATGTTCTTTCCTACATAAATTATTCTAGGATACTACAATCTTTCTGTCTCACTGGACAGGTTGGTCATCAATAACCAACATAAAGCTTTTCCAGAAACAGCTGTAATTATGGAATGGAGCACTTTATTGTAAATTTGAAAACCAAACAAAGCAAAGCAAAACCCAAACAACATAGCAAAACAAACAAGGAAAACCCCAGCCCAGGCTCCTTTATTTATTATGTGAAAGAGTTTTTCTGAAAAAAAGTGCATTTCTATGGACTTTTTAAGTAGGCCACCCTTGTCTGGTCCCCCAGAACAGTGCTATCCAGCTCCATACTAGCTGAGATTCAAAAAGAGTTTTGCAAAGGAAATAATTTGTTTGGACTTTTTCAAACTCTAGAAATCAATTGAACTGAATCTTTGGTGTGCACAGTAGCAAAATCAGTATCACAGTAGAATCTGTGCACAGTAGTTCAGAAAAGCATATGCTGCAGAAAGCTTAGTATGCAAGTGGGCTTTGAATAAATTTCAAGCAAACAGTCTTGTTTACTTTGGTTTTTAATCACAGCATTATTCATGAGAAATCCTGTATATGTTCACCATTTTTCTTATTACTAAGAATAGAACCATTCCATTTACATTTATTAGAAAACATGTAACCTAAAGAAATGCCCTTCAGTCCCTAATTTGAGAGTAAATTGAGAGTAAAGGCTACTGTGAACTGAAAGTATGAAATATTAACCTATCCCTGAAAATATGAAAGATATGACCAAGTGAATATAAGATAAGTAATAATAGTGATCATATTTTTGAAATTAAAGTTTTAAAGCACTTGCTTTGCCATATTGGCTCTATTGCCAGCTATACACAGTCAGGGCCAAAGAACAATATCTGCTCCTTTATTTTCCTTGCCTTGTGATATCCATGGGTTATACTGTACCTGTGGGTAAATTATCTATATTGCCTATTAGCAAGGAAAATGGGCAAAAATCAAACAAACTGTGACACGTGACATGTAGCACATATATATTCTATGATGCCTAGTCACAATCCTATATTTCAGGCAGACAGCTTATGTAGAAATTTTGTTGCTTGTCTGTGCTGGTAATAAATCCTGTGAATTGAAATAGATTCAAACTAATGTTTTCCAATTGTTTTCACCACAAGTTGGAAGATCATACTGATGCAAACCCATCCAGCTGTAACATGGATAAATATATATATTACATTGCATATATGTGTGTTTATTAGTACTGAAGGTAGAAGAAAAATGAGAGCAGAAGGCATTGGTCAACACCTAAATTATATTTTAAGAAATCTGCTTTATTTTCTTTTATCCCATTCTTTTTACCTTTTGGGTCAAAATTCTTAATGTTTCCTTTCAAGAAGACACAGAATAAGACAGATTCTCAGAATATGTGGGTGAAAGATTTGGTCTCATAAGCAACAAGAGGCCAGAAACATCTCTTGAATTCTCTCTTTCATGTCTACGCTTTTGAGTCCATTTGTAAACACAGCTGTATGTGACAACTGGAACTTCCAGTCAGTCTGCTCCTCAGGCTGGAGGCATTTAGCAGCTTGTTGTTTATAACTGTCCAACTCTCAGGAGCCTTCTAGTATGATCCCTAGTGCTTGTTATTGGTTTGGGTCTACCTTCAGAGTTGTATGGAAGAAAAGGTGGAGTCATGTGAAAGACAGATATTCTCATACATAATTTCTAATACAACTTCTTGCCTTGCCTTGCCTTGCCTTGCCTTCCTTTCCCTTTCCCATTTCATTTTTTACCTGTGTATCTCTGTGCATGTCTTATCTCTTTTTTTTTGTTGTTCTGTTCTTTGTTTGTTTTTTTCCTTTAACAAACAGTCATTAAATGCTGATATATATCTATATCTATATCTATATATATATATATAGATATATGCAATGAGAAAAATCACACAGGGCACCAAAAGCTCTTTTACATGTATTTATGTTTGTACTGAGAGACCTCCCCCCAAGCACATAAAATGAGGCAATCTGCATTTTTAAAGAGGAGTACTAACATATTTGTCTTCTGGAAAGGTCCCTGGGCTTTTCTTGATCGGTCCCATCCTTAAAAATGTTCACTGTATTTTATGGGCTGAGACCTTCTCAAACTTATTTTGGTACAATAGCACAAAGTAGAATAATAAGATTGGTAGTCAGTTAGGGTTTTGTGAGTTATTGGATAGAATCTGTCAGAAGAGGTCTAAGCTTGTTGATGGTCTAAGGATATGTTTAAAGAAAAGAAGCATTAATACTAACCACAGTTCAAATATTGTTAAATTACATAGCAGTAATATGTTCTATCAGACCAAAGATCAACAATAGGAAAAAAGCAAACACATAAACCAAAATACAGCTTTTGAAAGGAAGTCAATAAGGAAATACTTGAATGCATTTAGCTCAAGTGTCACTTAATTCTTTTTACCTAAGTTTCAGTTAAAAGAGAAATTTTGGGTTTCATGTCTTTTTTTTTTTTC